>CAWZYM010000048.1:0-65000 GCA_963966185.1 Rhabditoides inermis | reverse complement strand
GGAGGAGGGAGTGATGGACGGCAGCAGGCTGTCGAGCAGGGGTGAGTGGGAGGGGGGAGGGAGGAGGGAGTGATGGACGGCAGCAGGCTGTCGAGCAGGGGTGAGTGGGAGGGGGGAGGGAGGAGGGAGTGATGGACGGCAGCAGGCTGTCGAGCAGGGGTGAGTGGGAGGGGGGGGAGGAGGGAGTGATGGACGGCAGCAGGCTGTCGAGCAGGGGTGAGTGGGAGGGGGGGAGGAGGGAGTGATGGACGGCAGCAGGCTGTCGAGCAGGGGTGAGTGGGAGGGGGGAGGGAGGAGGGAGTGATGGACGGCAGCAGACTGTCGAGCAGGGGTGAGTGGGAGGGGGGGGAGGAGGGAGTGATGGACGGCAGCAGGCTGTCGAGCAGGGGTGAGTGGGAGGGGGGGAGGAGGGAGTGATGGACGGCAGCAGGCTGTCGAGCAGGGGTGAGTGGGAGGGGGGAGGGAGGAGGGAGTGATGGACGGCAGCAGACTGTCGAGCAGGGGTGAGTGGGAGGGGGGAGGGAGGAGGGAGTGATGGACTGCAGCAGGCTGTCGAGCAGGGGTGAGTGGGAGGGGAGGGAGGAGGGAGTGATGGACGGCAGCAGGCTGCCGAGCAGGGGTGAGTGGGAGGGGGAGGGAGGAGGGAGTGATGGACGGCAGCAGGCTGTCGAACAGGGGTGAGTAGGAGGGGGAGGGAGGAGGGAGTGATGGACGGCAGCAGGCTGTCGAGCAGGGGTGAGTGGGAGGGGGGAGGGAGGAGGGAGTGATGGACGGTTGCAGGCGCTTCGCCGCGCGGCTCGCCCCGCTCCCTGTCGCCTGACGCGGACTCGTGTTTCGAGGGAGTGATCGAGTGCGCGGACGACGGGCTGCTCAAGCCCCACATGGCTATGCTCACCACCCGCACCTACTAGATCATCCCCCGCCCCTCCCCCTCCCGGGTCATCCACACACGCCTTCGCCTTCCATAACACATACCAATCTCAGTCTTTCCCATGTACATAATGTTTTAGCAGTGTCTAGAAGTGTGTCGAGTATGTGCCAATGATATATCGATGTATAGTGCATTATTGTCTTTGAGTTTCTAAGTATAACCGTCTAGAGAGATTTGTGAGAGGTGGTTTCTTGCGACGGATAAAGTGTGTTCGAGTGTGTGTGTGTGTTAGCTCCATTATGCTTTCGAATGCGAAAATGATTATATGATATGGGCGAAAGTACAATATAATTACCATACACGTATATATGAAGAAAACAAAAAAAAACATTGTATTAGGTTATCTGAAAAGAAGGAGATAAAAAGTGAGAGAAATAATTTCGCGGATTGACGCAATCAGTGCTCTCTTTGGTTGATTAAACAGATGTGTTGCACGTATGTATTATATTCTGAGTTGTAAGAAGAAACATTACAATTTATTATGTCTGCAGATACCTGCAAATTTGAAGCACCTGGGAAAGAAATAATACGACGTGAGTGGTCCGTAGTGAGAAATATCATCTTTGTGTTTGACTATGTACCGTAGATCCATCACAGCGTTTCGTTGGCTCGTCAATTTCTGGATTTTTCTGCAGTGTTTCACAATGTACGTTTGTATATTTAAATATAATTTTCTGAGTTTTCATGAAGAGTGATTACAGCAAGCATGCTGCTGCTGGGTGTTTCCTTGCTGTTCTCCTCGCTCGCTGTCTCTTCAGCTGCCGCAGAGTCTACTTTCGAGTGCGGCGGTGGGTTTTTTTTATTACTATTTTTATAATAAATGCAACATGAAGTTATATGTTTAGCATGTGTGATGTTGATTTCGGAGTTGGAGACGTCGATCCGTGCTGTTGACCCGAAGAAGAAGATCCAAGTAGGTAGCTTCCGTGTCAACCCACAAGGAAACCAGAAAGGTATCGAGGAGGTGAGCTTTTTACGATCATCATATAATTTCGCAATTATCATAAGTTCAATCAATGTTTGATAGATATATCATACATAGGATGTCACAAGCGATTGATTATAAAACTTTTGACCTTGATCCTACCGGCGATGGCAGTAGTGACACGTTGCTCTAATTCCGGCGCGAGCCCTATCCGTCACTTTTGAATAATCGATACATGCCGGTACTATTGTACTTGTGCAGTTATTTACTACGACCAGTCGGATTCGCGCGCTCCTACATAGTCCTACATGGTTATAGTGGGCGGGGCTTGAAAATAGTGCAAACCCGGCGCGTCTCACACGCTAGCTACGACCTGGGGTATTTAGAGAGCGCCGCATAAGTGTCACTTACAGACAGACGGACATTACGTTTTCTATATATATATATATATATATATATATATATATATACATATATTATAGGATTAATGTTGCCCGATTGTTGTGAATGCATGTACGCTGGTATGACTCCACTTTCGAATTACCAATACTGTAAATTTCGTTTTATCATATATCATGATGTGGAGTAGAAACAATTTGCAGATCCCATATGCCCGTTCGGAGACGTTCATCTCGGACGTGTTGGAATCGTCGTGCGAGAAGGCCAAGTTGTGGCAGCGAGTCGCCCACCCAACCACCGGAAAGGCTGTCTTCATACGCAAGGTTGTTTCATTCAATTTATCATATTTTAGATATTGTATCATTTTATTTCATTGCAGGACAAGACGCATTTGAAGGGCGACTCAGACGGGCGATTGCACAGCAAGCTACAGGGGGCGGTTAGTTAGTTATTGTTGCTATACTTTTTGCATATCTTTTAATAGAGAGTAGGAATAGCCTGCACAATTGTTCTGAGCTGAGAACAATGCAGAGTTCTAAACTTGATTTTTTTTTCTCTTATTTATGTTTTGCATATATTTAGTCTCTACCGCGGTAACGGTCAATATATAGCGTATGAATTGCACAATTGCGCAATGTGCTAGGTGCATCTGTTATCGTCCTTCTCCATCTCTTCCCTTTTTCAGTGTAATGACCTGGTGGATTCTCACGAGGATGAGATTCCCAAGTTCCTTGGAGTCGAGCGCACCACCGTCGACCAGATCAAGATGTTCTGTCATAACACGATCGGTTTGTGTTTTGCTCGTTTTGTTTTGTGTGTTGATCATGGCGGTCATCTGCAGGCGTGTGTTCTTCGGTCGACGTAACGGCGTTCCCGGATGGCGATGAGAAGACGAAGGAGGAAGAGGAGAGGGGCAACGACGAGCTGTGACCTGTGAACGGCTGCTAGTAATTGATCGATTGAGTGATTAATAAGTTGTGCAATTCGAGCTATGTGATTATGAAGTGTGTAGTATTTATGAGGTCTCCTAGTCTCTATGTGTGCGTTTGTTTGGCCTTTCTATCGCATGTGATATGGGTAGGAAAGAGGGTCGTTATTGTTTGTGCTATGAATCATTAAAGTTTTTGATATGCGTGTATTGATGGCATTGTTCACTTGATGTCGCCTCAGCACATCGCTGTACCGCAGTTATCTTATTATTAAAAGTAATGTATTTTTTGTAAACATTGCCACTAGATGGCTGACACGGCAGTGGCCCCAGCCGGGGAAGGAGCGGCCGGAGACGCGGGAGCCGCGCCCGCAGAGGGAGGAGTGTGGGGGGCCGTCAAGGTAGGCATCAAAACACACAACACAAATGTAGATGACGTGATATGGTTGCAGGGCATGGCGTTCCGCATGCTGATCATCTACTTTGCCTCGTCGTTCTTGAAGGGTTTCGGTGGGGGCGGCAGTGGGGGCAGCCAGCCGGCACCCGCCGGGGCAAAGGGAGCCGTCGCAAATGCCAAGGGGTGAGTGGGGAGAGTGTCGATGGATGACTGGGTGGGTGGGTGTTGCAGGTACGCCCCGGCGCGCAACATGTTCCCTCCCGGTCAGCTGTTCGATATGTACATGTACCTCCTCCCCCACGGAGACAGATTCGAGCAGTTCGAGGGAGTAGAGCCATTCTGGACAGAGTACGGGCTCAAGTACGGGGACTGGGAGGCGGGACCGAACAAGGTATTGATTCAATTATTGATTGGTTTATCGAATGATTGGTGCAGGACGGTTCGCTGACGTTTGCGCGCACGATTGACACGCCTGCGGAGCTGCAGAGGAATCAGAGCATCTGGCTTCATGTGTTTATCACCAAAGTAGGAGTCCCTCACCCTCACCCTCTCCCCCTCCCCCTCCCTCTCACTCTTCTCTCTTCTTTATTTCTCTAGGCCGGACACAGTCCGAACCCCAACGAGCGCTCTCATCTCAAGCGCGAGACCATCTACGATTCGAAGCAGCTCAACAAGTCAGTTGTGCTTTGTGTTTGTGTTTTGGTTTAGGTGACGTCATCGCCATGAATGTGTTCAGGTTCCGCAAGAAGTACTACAAGAAGACAGCTAACCTGTTAACTGGGGAGAGCGAGCAGAGCGACGAGGATCTTGCGAAGGCAGAGGTCATGAAGTATGAGGTATGAGATGGGGACGCGTTCCACGAACAAGCAGTAACGGAGTAGTTGAAATGGTTTTTTTTTCTGCAGCCATGTGAAGAGCATGTGCGGCATGACGGTTTTAGATAGTTTCATAGACATTTCGAAGTGGTAAGCAGTTAATGTTGTTGTTTTGTAGGTGCTCAACTACTGGCACCCTAACATGACCATCTCTCTGGTGGACGATCATACTGCGTGGACCAAGGACGCCCTCCCCTCGCCCCTCGACCAAGCAGTCAAGGCACGCCTCCTACTTCTTTTAACTCATCTTCCGCAGTTTGTGTTATGCTCATATGTTTAGTTTGATCCTACTGGCATGCAGTACAAGCCTATCTTCATGTTCAACGACTACTGGAACCTCGTGAGGGATATGCAGCCAGTGAACGAGACTGTCAAGCAGGTATGCGTGAGGGAGGATGGGTATCGACGTATCAAGTGATCAATTGATATATAGATATATAGTTGTAATTGAATTACAATGGCTCAAGGTTTGACATAAAAAGAAACATCGACTACTGGCACTGGGAAAATTGATTGATGATTTGTGTGTTGTTTTGCAGCTGAATGTTTCGATCACGTACGCTCCTCTGTCGCTGTTCAAGTTCCAGCTGTACGCATCACAACAGATGCAGAACAAGTGGAGCAGCATGCTGTCCGGGGACATGTTCGAAGTAAGAGAGAGGGACAGGGGGGGGGGGCTGGGGGTGAAACGAACCGGTGTTAATGAGGAAGGAATTGTTGTTGTTTTAGGAGCCGGACGACGACAAGGATTCGATCAAGGAGGCTCTTCTGGAGACGAACCCAGTGCTGCTGGGTGTGACTGCGGCCGTCTCTCTCCTTCACACAGTATTCGAGTTCCTCGCTTTCAAGGTGGGTATCTCCCCCCTCTCCTCTTTCACCCCCTCTTCCTCTCCTTCGCTCTCTCGTAACCCTTCTTCTCCCTCCTAGAATAAGTCCTCCATTTGCCCTCATTTGCGTGGCTGATTAGATGTGCGAATGTCACTTGTACTTGCGTGCTCACAAACTACACAACTTGTCATTTTCTGATGCGATTGTCATGGTGATAGGGACTAATTTTATATTGTATTTGACATTTACATTCTAGTTTCTGTCACCAGTCACGGGGACGCGAATTCTAGATTCTATGAAACGTAAGTTTTCAGAATGACATCCAGTTCTGGCGTACGAAGAAGGACTTGGTGGGTCTGTCGGTGCGATCGGTGCTGTTCAACCTCTTCCAATCGGCTGTCGTCTTCCTCTATATCTGCGACAACGACACCAACTTTGTCGTCAAGGTATGGAGACTGTGTGTGTGCTGTTACTCTCGAGACTACCATGACAGCTATGAGTGAACTAGATGTAGACAAAGATTAAAGGAGAAGAGTACGCAATGAAAAATAAAATGACCAGCTGATGTCTCACGTCAAAATGATTTTTTTTTACAAAAGTCTCTAGATCCGTAGCGGGACCAAGCTTGCATCTAAATTCCCATTGGAAACTCGTGCCAAGTTTGTACCTCACCGCGAAGGAAGCGCCGATTGCCTGATTTTCAAGATGCTATTTCATTTTATATTACATTTATATTAATTAGTAGAATTTTATTTTGTGTTTCATTTTAATCACCATATCAACATTGATTGTGTCAACCTCGTGTTATTATTCCGTACACCTCTCTCTTAATGAAAGAGGTACATGATCAAAGTATTTTGAAAAGGACAATACAATACAACGTCCGTGATCTATTCCTTTTTGTATGTGGGATATTAGTACTATTCCCACTGTGTGCTGAGGTGCTGGAAGTAGAGGTTGGATGTGTGCTTTGCGGATTCGTCGGTGGTGGCGACTCGGTTCTTGTTGTTGCTGTACCTGCACAAGAATGGGTTGAATGAAAGAAATGGTCGTCCCTCAGTTATTCAACATCGCATACTGATCGATCCACTACTCTTAATATAATCGACTAACGTTGTGGATATCTGCCTTTTTCTGGTCCTAGCTCGGAACATCTTTCCGATGTACTTCTTGAATTCGGTGCTGCATCCTCCTAGGAAGTACATGAAGAAGCAATGCATGATGCGGTGCACTCTGCAAAGGGGTGCTTGTAGAAGGTTGGAGGAGTCTCATCTCACATTTGCAACACAGTGTCGGACCACGTGAGTAGCAACACGTCTAGAGGTGCGGATTGGTGATTTGCGAACAGGAAGTGGAGGAAGATTCCATAGGCTATGAGCAAAACGGCATTTGCCATCATTATCGGAATGCCTTTCTGCAAACAATGGAGATTACGGAAGAAGTTATGTTGAATACGAACGAGATAGACTTACCAGTACGAGATTGTAGTTCTCGTTGACTTGGTATCGCACGTGGAGGTAGTTCTCTGCTGCGTTGTAGCTGCACATGATGCGATTGTTGACGGCGAACTTCATGTAGTAGTAGAGGAAGAAGATGATCTGCAAACCAATTGCTTCAGAGTGGTGAAAGATTTAAAAAAAGGTCTTTCTTATCTAATAAGTAATATTGTAAGTAATAATTTCTCAAATAATATTTTAACATCTCACGAGCATGACGAAAAGTGGTACGACGAAAAGGAAGAGGTTGATGACGATGTACCGCGGTAACCATTCTGAAAGTAAGATAGTAATGTAGAGTTCACGTTTACACACCGAGCGTGATTGCTGTGATGAGGTACATCGTAGCTACAGTAGCCCCAACACCCAAAGATATGCAGATCCACAGTCGAGACTTGGACTCGTAGTCTGAAACGTGTGATTAGTGAGGACTGCGCATGAGGAAGAAAGAAAGAAGTGTCCATTCCATCGTGGATGAGTACGTTGTGTACGGCAAACCTTTGATATATATTTCCGAGAAACACCGCTCGATACATGAAGAGATGCAGTGAACTGAGAGGTAGAACCAAGAAAACATTTTGCATAGGACTGCAACGTCAAGAAGCAGGGGAGATGTTACTGAAACAAGTATTCATTGATATATTGATCACAAATAGAATGAGTTCTTACTTCGCACATAATCGCTCATGAGCAGGTTGACATTGATCAGCACAGTGGATATATAAGATATGTAGTTCTGTGCGAATAGAAAACCAAACAGTACACGGTGATTGATGTGGATGAAACGAACTGAAAACTTAATCAAGTGCACATCAAATTCACAAGGTAAACAAACTCACCTTTCCTGAGATGCGCTATGCTGGTCCATGCAAATGCAATGGCAAGGAGATTGAATACTATCTGTATGAACAATGCGAGTTTGATTGGCAGGGCACAGGGGGAAACGGGCTGTAGTCGCTGCCAATATGCAGAAAACGAAGATAGCAATGCCAAAGACTGGGTGGCGTTGAAGGAATAGGAGAAATCGAACATCTACAACCAAAGTGAGACTAAATATGTTTTTCGATTGTACCTTTTTAGATGTCGGTATTCGTTGGTCTTCTGATCGAGGGCTGGAAGATTCCGAAGGTTCTTGATGTAAAGGTCGACTATGAGGTAAGTGAAAGAGAGTAGAAGAGGAGGGGAGGGAGGGGAGGATGTAGCTCTGTGAATTGCTGACATCAAGTCATATAATTATAATTAAACAATGCGACATTTTATTAACGAGGAAGTTGTCTCTAAGGGATTCTGAAGTTTGTATTTGTATCATAGATTATTCATTTCTTCAAAATTGTATAATGAAATCAAGAACATTAGTATTTAGAATTTTTGAAGTATCGAATACGATTATTTTTAGTTGTGATTATTAAAAAAAATTATTATACTGTGGATAAAGATATTATTCAAGTTAACGAAACATATTGATTGATGAAGTGTTTTTTTCTAAAATTTACTATAGTACTATACTGATTAATCACGATAAGGAATCAAAGAAGTTGAAATGTCATAAGTATATGTTGATAAGGTGTGATTGGTTGCAGAACAAGTGGCTGGGAGTGATTCCCCGTGTGAGCTTCTCCGACAAGGGAAGCTACATCGAGTCGGCCACCAAGGTAGGAAGAGAGAGAGAGAGAGAGAAAAGAGGGAGGAGGGCAAAAATATTGGGGATTGTAATCAGCAGAGTCATTTGGAAGATTTGCAGTCCAACAGATTATCGTAGACGTAGTACTTGAATCGTACTTGTCAAATGGAAGGTATCAATGCAGGCAATGTTTGAATGGAACACTGAGGTTGTAGATTGAAGTATTACTGTGTGAGAAAGGATTCTCTTATGGAGTGTAATTGTGAGTAGAGTGAGCTGTGTACCTTTGGGGGCGTAATGAGCTCCCTAGAGGCACGCAAATACCGCGCGTTACGTGAACAACTCACATAGAGCGGCCGGCTAAGGCTCGTTCCTATACAACTAAGCTTACCTTCAGTTTTCAACCTCGAAAAGGGATCGGGTTGTATGACTAATCTGTATCTGTATGACTATATATATATATATATATATATATATATATATATATATATATATATATATATATATATATATATAATGTAATATACATCTTCCTCGTCTATGACTATAATTCTATTTGATATTTCGCCGTAGTACTTGGATATTCATATTTTAGTGCATGATAAAATGGATAATGAAGTGTGTTAAGGGAGTTCGTAGTTCTCAAAAGTACAGAGCAGCATGTATTGTATGATGATATGTCTATATGAGGACGTTGTTCAAAGAAACGATAGAGCAGCGCTATTTATGGTAATACCTGATAGAACTGAAAGTGGAAGGGAGTGAGGGAAGGAGAGAGAAAGAGAGAGAGAGAGAGAGAGAGAGAGACATGTTGTGTGTTGAGGAGTACGACCAGATGGCGTTCCGCTACCTCAGCTGGGCCCTCTATCCCCTCATCGTCGGATACGCCATCTACTCGCTCATCTACCACGAACAGAGGGGATGGTGAGGAGAGGGGGGGGGGGAGGGGAGACAAGCAGGGGGTGGTGTGGTTTCAGGTACTCGTGGGTTCTGTCTATGATGTACGGCTTCCTGCTCACTTTCGGATTTATCGTCATGACCCCGCAGGTGGTAGAGGGGGCGGCACACAGACAGACACGCATCCTTTCAGCTATTCATCAACTACAAGCTCAAGTCGGTGGCGCACCTTCCCTGGAGGATGCTCACCTACAAGTTCATCAACACATTCATCGACGATCTATTCGCGTTTGTGATCAAGATGCCAACCATGTATAGGCTGGGGTGCTTCCGAGATGACATCATCTTCCTCGTCTACCTGTACCAGGTAGAGAGAGAGAAAGAGAGGGAGTGAGAGGGTGAGAAAGAGGTGTTGTGGTTTGAGCGCTGGGCATACCGCGTGGATCCGACTCGCATGAACGAGTATGGAACGAGTATGGATGATCCGAGCGGAGCAGAGGCGATCGAGGCAGAGAAGGCCAAGGAGCAGCAGGAGAAGGGAGGAGCGGGCGAGGAGAAGACACATCACAAGGAGGAGAGCAAGAAGGACAAGTAGACTAGCCATCACCGAGTAGGTTATCATATCGAATTGCTATGCTTGATATTTGCACCTCTTCTCTTACTGATAGATTGATTGTTCTAGACGATTTTCATTTCACATATAATTTTATATACGACGTTTGCTTCTTTTAACTTATTCGTCTGTTCTCTCTGCTCTCTTAGCGGCTCATATGTGTGATCTTGGAGCGAGTGCGTTGTTTGGTTATTGATTTATCGATTGGTGATGACGTGGCGACATTCCCTTGTTCCTTCTCCCCCAATGTGCGAAATTTGTTGTTGCAATAAAGACTTGTTAAAAAGTGCTGGATTGATTGGGTGAGGAGATATGGTTGCGTCCATTAATAATATCGCACTACTAATCAGAACTAGGATACTGTAATACCGTAGTTGTAGATGGACGCTATTCCTCTGGACAGTTTGGATGCACTATGGGAGTGGGAGGGAAGGGGAGAGAGGGAAAACAACATTGCCCCTCTCACTAACTACTCACCCTGCGAGGGAACCAAGCTGATGCTGTGTCATGACATGAAAGGCGGCTACCTGCCGGAAGAGAGGTGGGCGGAGTCGAGAGGGGCGGGGCTATGAGCGGGTGGGAGAGAGATGCTTTCAGTCGGTCAGGATGCGAGGTCTGTCCAGAACAGCAACCCTTCATTTTCACTCACTGGTGGAATATCGATGTGTTCTGCTACTTCACACATCATTTGGTGGGAGAGAGGGAGAGAAAGAGAGGAAGAGAGAGATGTATAGGTGACGATCCCTCCGTTGGTTTGGCTGAACGCGGCGCACTCTCATGGTGTGCAGGTGATGGGTACGTTTATCACGGAGTGGGATGAGGGCAAGGAGGTGGGCTCACTCTCTGCTGCACTACACGTGTTGTTGCCGTATTTGTGCGATCTAGGTGTGTGCCCGTCTGCTGGCCGACGATGCTTCGATGGCTCGCACGGTGGAGCAGCTGGTAGCGATCGCGAGACAATGGAAGATGGACGGCTGGCTCGTCAACATAGAGAACACTATCGACGTACACGTGTCTCTATCTCTCCCTCTCTCTCTCTCTTTCTCTCTCTCTCTCTCTCTCTCTCATCTCTCTCCTCCAGCCGGATCGCGTTCCCTCCCTGATTCGCTTTGTGGAGCTGCTCACTGCGGCTATGCACGCATACAGGGCGGATTGCTTGGTGGTGTGGTACGACAGTGTGACGTCAGAGGGAGCACTCGACTGGCAAAACGAGCTGAATGAGAAGAACGAGTGGGTGGAGGGAGGGAGAGGGGAAGGGAGAACAGATTCACACATGTACAAATGGAAGGTTGCAGGTGTTTCTTCGCTGTGTGCGACGGTATCTACTTGAACTACAACTGGACGGCGGCTCAGCTGACTGCGAGGTCAGCCCTCTTTCACTGCTCTAATCATCGTCATTGAATGCGGCCGGCGTCTTGTCTGGAACTTGTAGAGAAGGGGTATGCGGGAGGGTGAGATGGTTGTTTGAGTGCGGAGCGTGCGGGGGCGCGCAGTGCTCATGTGTATGCGGGAGTGGACTGTTTCGCGAGAGGAGCCGCCGGTGAGTGCAACCCCCTCCCCTTCCCCTCTCCCTCTCTCCCTCTCTCACCCTCCCCTTCAGACGTGGAGTTGTCGCAGTCTCTCGCGTGCCTCGCCAACCCCCTCTCCACTCTTCTCCCCTCCTCTCTCAACTCGGTCATACAGAAGAAGATACGCTACTGTGCGTGCGGGGTATCGATTGGTCTGAGTGACGTCACTGTCATGATTTGGGAATGAGTAAGGGCAACTGTAGAGGTGGTGCGGAGTGGGGGAGCGGCGGAAGAATGAGACATGTTGTTGAGGGGGCTGGGACTGTTACCGTGCGTTGTCGGCAGCGGGAGAGGCTGACCTGTCGGTTGCTCTCTTCGCCCCCGGATGGATAGCCGAGACTATGCCCGCTCACTGCCCACTGCGCAATGCAAAGAAGTCAGTCATCGCATCACAAGTACACTTTGCTACAATGAGTGAACGGGTCGAGTATATTCTCATGTGCTACTGAGTATAGGTATAGGTTCTAGGTTCATTGAACTTCAGTATATGCAGAATCTAGCAAGCATGGGTGTGATTGCAGGTTCTGGGACCGCCTTGTGCCGTATGTGCCGAATCGACCGGTGCGCTGTCTGCCATTCAATACCACATTCGCTACTGGATTGAGCAAGGATGGAAAGGTGAGGAGAAGGTGGGGGGGGGGGGGTGGGGAGCAGGGAGGAGTAGGAGGGACGGAGGAGAAAGAGGTGGGGGTGGGGAGTAGGGAGGAGTAGGAGGGACGGAGGAGAGAGAGGTGGGGGTGGGGAGCAGGGAGGAGTAGGAGGGACGGAGGAGAAAGAGGTGGGGGTGGGGAGTAGGGAGGAGTAGGAGGGACGGAGGAGAGAGAGGTGGGGGTGGGAGTAGGGAGGAGTAGGAGGGACGGAGGAGAGAGAGGTGGGGGTGGGGAGCAGGGAGGAGTAGGAGGGACGGAGGAGAAAGAGGTGGGGGTGGGGAGTAGGGAGGAGTAGGAGGGAGGGACGGAGAAGAGAGAAGTGGAGGTGGGGAACAGGGAGGAGTAGGAGGGACGGAGGAGAGAGAGGTGGGGGTGGGGAGCAGGGAGGAGTAGGAGGGAGGGACGGAGAAGAGAGAGGTGGGGGTGGGGAGCAGGGAGGAGTAGGAGGGACGGAGGAGAAAGAGGTGGGGGTGGGGAGTAGGGAGGAGTAGGAGGGAGGGACGGAGAAGAGAGAAGTGGAGGTGGGGAACAGGGAGGAGTAGGAGGGACGGAGGAGAGAGAGGTGGGGGGTGGGGAGTAGGGAGGAGTAGGAGGGAGGGACGGAGAAGAGAGAAGTGGAGGTGGGGAACAGGGAGGAGTAGGAGGGACGGAGGAGAGAGAGGTGGGGGTGGGGAGCAGGGAGGAGTAGGAGGGACGGAGGAGAAAGAGGTGGGGGTGGGGAGTAGGGAGGAGTAGGAGGGACGGAGGAGCTAATGGAGTGTGGAGAGTGGGTATTTGAGTGGTTCTGCGGAGAGGCAATCGGACAACACTCGCACTATGCTATGCCGGGAGTGCGACTGACATTGGAGGGACTGGAGATAGAGGAGGCGGGGTGTCACAGGTGAGGGAGGGAGGGAGGGAGGGGGGAGGGAGGGAGAGAGGGAGGGAGGGGTGTGTTCTAGTGTGCTGCTCCTCTCGCTCGCTCTTCCCGCCGGCACGCGTCTCAGAGTGGAGGCGGATCCCGCAGTTGAGAGGGTGAGGAGAGAGGCAGGCAGGGGGAGGAGATTGTTGTTTTCAGGTCCTTCTGAATGGTGAGCCAATCGGCAGCGGCGGGTACGAGTCGATACTCAGCGAGGCAGTGGAGGCGCGGTGGCTGGGAGTGGATACGAGGGGGCACACTGTGCTGAAGATGATATGTATACACGGGGAAGAGTGAGGGAAGACTGAATGAGGGGAAATGAATGGGGTACGGTATCACGGTGCAATCATTCGCATGACATTTTGTTATTATTTGCATGAATGGTCGTTTGTATTGCTTGTATTTATATATAATAATGTTTCATAAATGATTTATTATGTTATGATTTAATGGGGATTACAAATTTCCACTGAAAAGACACAAATTTTGCACATTGGTCGCCGAAATCCCCGATTTGAGTATACAGCAGGCGGCACCACTCTCGCACCTGCTAACTCAGTCCGGGATTTGGGCATAACAAATCCATGGCATACTGACTCTCACTATGACCTCATCATTCCAAATACGCTCAACTCAATCAATGATTTTCTGAGGGTTTATCAAACGAGAAATTTACATGTCTTGGTTGTTGCCTACACCACTTATTTCCGATGTAAATTGGAGTACTGCACTGAGCTGTGGAACCCTCAGGATGTGGGATCGGTGAATGCGATAGAATCTGTGCAGCGATACTATACGCGCCGAATATGTCGCCGCGCTGGTTTGTTCTCACTCACCTATCCCCAACGATTACAACTTCTCGGCTTACAAACATTAGAGCAACGGCGCATTCTGAATGATGTGGCATACATGCATAAAGTGACCACAAACTTTACATACCTTGACTATCATGGTCTTTTCAACTTTGTACCAACTCGTTCTCGCACTTCTCATGGGTGGCGCGTGGTTCCGTGTTTTGATACAGCCCTTAAGAGCAGTGCATTTTTCAACAGGATTTATAGGCTTTGGAACTCACTCCCCCCTTCCATAGTAAGGTGGCTCGGTGGCTTTCAACTTTCAAGTTTGGAAGGGGGAAGATGGAGTATGAAGGCTGGTTCTTGATGATTGTTTCACATCATTTCTTTACCAATGTCATCTGTCTGTGGAATCCAAAAAGCACATTGATGCCCGAAAAGTCACACATGGAATTGATCAGTACAATCACATACTGTGTGATTCGCCTGTTCTCTTCGTTCACTCGCTCCACGATAATGTTACGTAGCGCCTTGCTTCTGACATTTGGAATAGTGAGTGTCTTTCGATTATCGATTATATCATCGATTTGAATTTTAGTCGATCGTATGTGGCGTGGAATATGTATACTTCTACTCGACTCCTCGTTCTCACCCGCAGAGATACACACTAGTAGATTACTCGAACATCGTCTATCCAGGCGATCGAAAAGAGGTAAGTTAGAAACATATGGAGAGCATTGTCGTATTATGTATTATAGGCTGAGTACTTCTACTACATCACAGATGGCGAGAAGGCAATGGAAGGAAGGAAGGAATATCAGAAAATAGATGAGGATGCGGTGAGGGAGATGAGAGAGAGAGAGAGAGAGAGAGAGAGAGAGAGAGAGAGAGAGAGAGAGAGACTTCAGCCGGACACGACTCCTTCCCAATCCATGTCCGCAGAGGAGCAATTGAGATATGAGAGAAGACTGTTCGAGGAATACTATGGACTATATGTACAGACCATCAGGTAAACAAATTAATGGGAGAGAATGAAGAGAGGCAAGAGAGAGGGGCGAAGAAACATTTCAGACTCTATCAATCGCACAGTGCGCGCTACTGCAAACATGGTTCGCACGAAATGGAGGTTGTGATCAAGGAAGGAGAGAATCTGCAGAAGCAGACAGAGGTGAGATGAGATAAGAAGAGGGGATATATATATATATATATATATATATATATATATATATGTTATATTTGGGGTTTGGTTTGTGGGAGTTCACTCTCTGTGTGTGCAATAGACTAAACGAGGACTGTGAATAACATTTATTTAAATGCTCATACAAGAAACAAGATAAGAAAACAAAGGGTTAGAATTAGACTGAGGTCCTGGGGGTGTGGCGGCCCTCTTCTCTCTATCTCTCTATGTGCTCTCTCCTCTCTCTGCTGGCTAGTTGTTACAACTGCCAAATGCTCTCGCGCATTCACACGCGACATCTCCCCCCTATATTGCCGAGCTCCTGCGAGGCGAGCTGGCACAATAAAAGGATAGGAGGAATGCTGGTACATACATTTTATAAAACTCTCACAACGCTGAATGCTCACAATTATGAATGAATACATGAGATGCTGGTAATGCTCAATGCAATAGATGCCTATGATGCTAAGAGGAAATGCTGAGAGGGGGTTATGCTTCTAGAATCGGGCGAGGCTGAGCTCTTCCCTGATCTGCTCATATGCTTGTTCCATGGCGTAGAACTCTGGGAGTACGTACTGATGTGCACTGACGTGTAGTATACACATTCCCAATTGGACATGTCCAATGCTAGACTAACCGGACGATTGACTATGTCACGCTGTCGTTGTCGTAGCCAATTCAAATTTACAACTATATTGTTATTGAAAGTGGCCTGCTGGAAGGTGCGGAACAGCTGATTCTGCTTACGATGCTGCTAATACTGCTGCAGAAAGGACATCGGAATCGCTGGGATGGGGAGGGGTGTTGTTAGTGGTGGGTGGGGTCTGGGTAACAACAGTGTAGGGGAGTGTGGGGTTTGCCGTGTTCCTCTCCTCGAGGAGGCCGTCGAAGGACGCGAGCTTCTGTGTGGCGGCGTCTTCTTTCTGACCGTTAGACGACATCTGCAAAGAGAAGAGGTTATAATGCTAAGATGCTGGTTTTGCTCATATGCAACGCTTGTCACTATCATCTCACTCATTATGCTGGCTATTTCTAACTGCTGGATTTGCTGAAACGTGAGTAACTGCTTATAATGTGAGGATTTTAGTGTGCTTGCTTTTTGATCCTCTCTGATCGTCTCAGAGTAGGTGTCTGCTCTCTCGTTTTCTCCACTCTCTCGCTTTCTACAGTCTTATGCTCTCCCGGGTCAATCAACCCCATGCTCGCGGTTGGCTGCTGGCACTCAATGTAATGCTTTGCTCTATTCCTGTGAAATACGTCACTCTTATCAGGCTTGTCTAGAAGGTATGCTGTAATGTTAGGCTCGTTGATCCCAGTGATTCTGTAACAACCGGTCTTTCGGAACAAGTGAGTTGGCTACAGTAGTCGTCTACCTCTACATGCTTGTTGATGCTGGTTTCAGAATATCATTAGCGAGAAGACACGACTCACTATCACGCACAATGAAAATGCTGATTGATTAGTAGCATTGACACTCGTGTTAATCGCAAATGCAACCGTGGATAAGTATTTGTGCCAATCACATCGATGTGTTCGTTTGTTAATGCTGTAATGCTGTACTGTTAGGGCTGTAGAATAGTGTTATGGTGTAGTGGTGGTATGTGGCGTTATGATATGAGATATCCAAAAATACACACACTTCCTGGTATAGACGAGACGTTGTAGTATTGGTATTAGTATCTCGAACCCGAGTCGCGATCGTGATGCGAATAGTGATGGTCACGCGAATAGTGACGCTCACACTGATAGTACCTATCACGGGAATCGCGCCTATCACGTCTGTCGCGGGAATCGTGACGATGACGCTCGCTGGAATATCCCCTATTTGTGTACGCGTCGCGCGAATTGGAATGCTGGAAGTGCTCACGGGAATGGTCATAGTCACGCTCATTGCGCGTGCTGTGGTTGCGCGAAGTGTTATGCTGCGATTGCGAGCTTTCCTGCTTGCGGTCATAGCGGCCTCGGCGATCGCGCTTATTGCCAGATCTACCGTAGTCGCTGCGCGAGTTAGAACGCTTGGTATCCCGAGAATTGTCAGTCAGACTCATTGCGTTTACCGATGCTGAAAGAGAGTCCGTTTCCTTCTGATCATCTATCATGCGGATGCGAATCTCAATTTCCGACGCTGCCTTTTTCAGTTCATCGAAAGTGCCAGAAGATTTTCCCCACATGATCATCTGATCCTGGATGGGCTTCTTGAGAGCTCTCCAGAAGTTGGCTTTCTTGAGAGATTCTTTTCCGCCATCACTCTCTCCCAGGTCATCAGCGAGATCGCTGATACTGTTAGCGAATCGATTCACGCTCTCAATTTTGTCCTGCCGCACGGACGTAAGGTTTTTCATGAGACGACCCTTATACAGCTCGGTGTTGAAGTCGATCTTCAATTGCTTGATCACTTCCGTGTAATCACCCTTGGTCGCGCTGTCATAGTTGTCGTAACGCTCGCGCGCCTCATTCTCGAGCAAGAAAGGCATCAAGTTGGTGACTTTCGCTGCATCCCAGCCGAGAAAGTTCGCACGCTCATTCAGCCCCTTGGTGAATCGAGTCAGAGACCCTTCGCCGTTGAATTTCGGCCACTTCCCGATTTCGGGAACGAGGAGAGATAGCCCTGCCATCTCCCGTTCCTCCTCCTCTTGCGCCAATGCTGCTTGCGCGTCTGCGGCGGCTTGCGCGTCTAGAGCGGCTTGCGCGTCTGCGGCTGCTTGCGCGTCTGCGGCTGCTTGCGCGTCTGCGGTTGCTTGCGCGTCTGCGGCTGCTTGCGCGTCTAGAGCGGCTTGTGCGTCTGCGGCTGCTTGCGCGTCTGCGGCTGCTTGTGCGTCTGCGGCTGCTTGCGCGTCTGCGGCGGCTTGCGCGTCTGCGGCGGCTTGCGCTTCTCTAATTGCTTCGAGTGCTTCGCGCTGTTCACGCTGCTGATTTCTCACTTGCTCGCGGCGGTCTGCACGCTCGTCGCGTAGGTTGGATTGCGGCGCTTCCGCGGGCTGCTGCGGTGTGTGAAAGTTTCCTGTGACGGTGTCGTCGCTGGATTCCGAATCACTACCGCTCATTCAACGGTATGCAATAATCGCGCGGTGTGACAGGAAGTCGTGAATCAGAATGATAACAAAGGATGTAGTAAGTCAGAAGAATATAGATATATGTCAGCGCGCAGCTACCGTATCCTACTCCAGATGATAGACAAGAGATAGAAAAGGAAAGACGCTATATATATTTTTAAAGACTTTTCACGCTGCTCAACCTTTCCCACACTCGCACACACTATACAGCTGGTATCTCAAACCCGAACCCAAAGATCAGAGAAAAATGAGTAAGATTGCGTACCTCGGCTGTTAACTGGTGTCGGTGGTGTGCGTGAAAGAACTCGGCTCGGAGCGGTTGGTTGTCAAAGCGGGTAGACTTTGGGAATTACCGAAGTCGAGTATCACCTTAAACAGTCTTTGATCAGCGCTAGTAATGAGAAATGCTTGAATGCAATAGGGTGATAAACAAATTAAAAGGATGAAGCGCGCCTTCTCGTGTCGAGGTATGCAAATAGAGTGGGCTTGGCCTCACCCTGCAAGCAACCGTAAGACACCGAGCTGGCGTGGCTGTAAAGTGCCAGGCAGGCGCCAATGATCCCATTTGTCATGACCCTATTGTAATCCCTGCGCGAGGCTCGAAGTCGGCTCAGATGAATGGCTCTCGCGGATTATTGATGTCAGAAAGTGTATCGCTATTTGTCTGTCGATCTCGTGGTGTGATCGGGGATCGGCAGCGAAATTGCTACACATCTGAATGCTGGGAGATGCTTGATGAATGGCTAATTACGATTACGACTGCACGTGCGCACTAGGATTGCACTGCAGTTACCGTATGCCATGACTCACACTGAGATGCTGATCGAATTGAATAGACTAGAGTTTTTGTTAGTTTTTTGGAATTTTTGGTTAACCTTAAGACAGTGGCACAGAGAGGGCTAAGTATGTTGGATGGATATGAGAGGAACGATAAAGTTAGAGATGGAAACGCATTGCAGTTTACGGTTAGTTGTCATGGAGTTCACGGAATCACGGAATCACGGAGTCACGGAATCACGGAGTCACGGAATCACGGAATCACGGAATCACGGAATCACGGAATACGTTGTTCAGTCAGAGGTGTTGATGGAAACTCTGGAAAGCACGAAATAGATTTAGCCCACTCTCTGTGCGGCCACAAAACAGTAACTGTACACTATTTACAGTAAACACGGCACTCATTTTCACACGTCGTTCGAAGAAAAGAAGAGAGACAAGATAGAGAAGAAAGAAGAGAAATGCTAGAAAAATGTTTCATTGTCAGTTAATCCATTGCACTAGAGAGAACCGGGATCCTCCATGTTATATTTGGGGTTTGGTTTGTGGGAGTTCACTCTCTGTGTGTGCAATAGACTAAACGAGGACTGTGAATAACATTTATTTAAATGCTCATACAAGAAACAAGATAAGAAAACAAAGGGTTAGAATTAGACTGAGGTCCTGGGGGTGTGGCGGCCCTCTTCTCTCTATCTCTCTATGTGCTCTCTCCTCTCTCTGCTGGCTAGTTGTTACAACTGCCAAATGCTCTCGCGCATTCACACGCGACATATATATATACTAGAGAGAGAAGAGAGAGAGAGAAGAGAGAGAGAGAGAGAGAGAAAGAGAGAGAGAGAGAGAGGGGAGAGAGAGAGAGAGAGCGTGTTTTCAGGCGGCCATCGAGTCTGTTGTCGCGGAGGCGGAATCAGTTCCAGTTGCAGCTTCAGAGAAGCACGTGATTGAAGAAGAGTTGAAGCTACAGATACTGGTTGGTTTCTAATTCATTATCATACTACCTTCTTTTTTACTTTTTTGTTTATCAGAATCAAACGTTGATAGACAACTTGAAACTTCGACGCGATCTGCTAGGATTTATGTTTGCTATGAAAAGTCTTACAAAGGTTTGTTGCATAAATCTTAGAAGTGTTAATATATACGGCGGATTTAGGAGAAGACCGTGAAATGCAGACAAAACTATTCTAAGATGGAAGAAAAGAGGGAGTCACTGGCGAACGGAAGAGTCGCTGTGGAGAAAAGGATACAAAATATGGAGCAGAAGGAGAAAGCGATGAAAAAGAAGGAGCAGTCAATCGAGCAGAGGGAGGTGGCAGTAGAACAGAAACAAAGGCGTGTGGATGAGAGAGAAAGAGACGTGCAAGTGAAGGAGCAGGCAGCGAAGCAGAAGTATACGACGATGCAGGACGAGGATAAAGAATTGGAACTGAAATGGCAGACAATGATTCAGAATGAACGTGACGTGGAGAAGAGGCAGAAGGAGTTGGAGCAGAAGCGCATCGCTGTGGAGCAGAGGGAGAAAATCCTCGCGGAGAAGGAGAAGACCATACATGGAAGAATGGAAGAAGGAGACAATGCGCGAGAGAAATTGGAGGAGGACCTGCAATTATTGAAAGAGGTTGTGGAGAAGGAGAGACGAGCGAGAAGAGAGGAGAGAGAAGAGATGGAACGACTGGCAGAAGAGAGAGCAGATGTGGAGAAGAAGAGACAGAGTGTGGAACAGAGGGAGAAGTTGGTGGAAGAAAAGGAGAAGGCAGTGGCACAGAGGACGAGGAAGCTGAGGGAGAAGGAGAAGCAAACAGGAGAGGAGCAAAGAGCAAACGAGGCGGAGACTACGCGACTGGAGAAGGAGAGGGCGAGTGTTGAACTTGCGAGGAAAGAGGTAGAACAACAGAGAAAGGGTCTTGAGAAGAACGCATTTGAGAAGGCAAGACAGGATACTCAAAATGAACGTAACTGTGAAGCTGTGTTGGCGCGAGAACGTGCGGCGATAGCGGAGGAAAGAAAGAAGCTACAGGAGGAGAAGAAGAAAGCAATCGCCGAAACGACTGCAGCGAACAAGAGAGAAACGGAGATCGATGGACAGAGAAAGGAACTCGCGGAGAGACTGAACAGTGAGACGAAGACACTGAAAGAGAAAGAAGCGGCACTCGCAACGAGAGAGAAAGCAGTTCACGCGAGAGAACAAGAGCGGAACAAGACGTCAGCAGAAGGACAAGCAGAGAAATCTGCAGACTGTGTTCTGACGGAGTCGCAGTTGGTGAATAAGGAGAAGAAGGGGGAGCGAGTGGAGACTGCAGGCGGGGCGTACCGGGTGGTAGCGGAGGCACGCTTTGATCAACTGGATAGACTCGCAGAGATAGGACGCATGTTCGGAAAGGCGTCTGGCGACAAGCAACAAGCATAAACTATTGATTATTTTATACTTGTTCGGTTATTTTCGCAAAACCAATTCTTCTCCTCTTTTTTTGCTATACCGTATTCCGATAAAGTAAGAGTGTTGACGGCGAGAGCGCGGCAGAGACGCATGGATTGTTTCCCGATCCCGCTCAATTTGTTGTTTTCTTGTTGTTTTCTTGTATTTTTCTCATTATTTATTGTGATTATTATATGTTTTCTATCGAAGGTGGTATGTAATGTCGCTCGACGCCGTTTTCCTAGAGCAGTGCTGGAGTGGACGGTACCTCGATCAAGTTGGTTTTCGTTATTTTTTTCTCTCTTGTACTTGTTTATGATGTTAAACTTTCATTCTAGTCTCGCAAGTACATGGCGCTTTTGGTGGCCGAGTCGAACGGCGTGCAGTTTTGGTTCTGCTGCAATCAACAGGTGCGCGTTGTGTCCGCTTTGATTGTGTTGAGATATTTGATGTAGGTTGTGAGCTTCACTCATGGCAGCACGGCCGGACTCAAGATTGGCACCACCGGCGAGGCGACACTGCGGTACGTGCTCTGTTATGTCTGAAACGTCCTATCATTATGGCGATACCCTGAGATGGTTTCAACGAATACCCCGAGTTTGTTTGTCACATTCGGAAACAGTCGAACTATGTCCTTGTTGAGTCCAGCAAGCCTTTGAGCATGTTGTTGTTGCAGTGAGCGTTGTGCGAAGAGGCCCGACGGCCTCTATGAGATTGTCGACTTCCGACCTGCGCCCATCCACTCCCTTCGCGTCACCGCCAACAATAAGTACAACTCCGTCTACGTGAGTGCCAGTAAGCACAAGACATTGGTATTTGGAATGTTGATAATATTGTTCGTTGCATATTGATTTCAAAACAGTGGTTTAAAAGCTACAAACTACTAATGATTGTGAATTGAGATCACATGTGCGGCGACTGTGATGGCGACTCGGATGTCGGTGTACAAGCCGAATGACTGCCTCGCCCTCGAGCACCCTTTCCTCCACAAGATCATCGACATTGAGCAGATGGTGCCCGCGACGCTCTCGCAGCCCGGCGCCCGCATCAACGTGCGCGTCTGCCGCGCCCGCCATCCTCTTTACTCCAAGTAATCTCCGTTTACTTATTGTATTGCATTGTTCATGAATACTTATATAATGTGCAGGTTGTCGGTGTGGTTGGTGCGGGGCGTGCTCGGAGCGGCGGCGCCGCCGTGTTCGCCTGTGATGCCGCCTCCGATATCCCCTCCCGCGGAGAGTCGCCCTGCCGTGTCCGCCCCGCGCCCCGCAACCGCGCGTCGTCTGCCACGACCCCTCAATCTGCCCCTCGAACAGCTGTCCATTTCCAGGAACGGAGAGCGGGTGGTCAGTACGCATTCTCATCACATTATCATAGTTCGCATTACAGTTGTCGTCTTACGTGCCGGTCGCGCCTGTGCAGCCTCGTCCGGTACAGACTGCGCAGCGAGTGGAGTTGGCGAACCCCGCTCTCCAGCAGCCGTCGCCCGCGGTGCGTGTGCGCCTGTCAGTAGAGGAGCAGCAAAGGCAGTGGCTGTGTGTGGCGGGCATGCGTCCGGCTGAGCCCCAGCCGCCCCGCGCGTCTCGACTGGCGCCCGTGCCCGTGGATCCCGCGTGTGTGGTAGACGACTGGCCGGATCTGCCGCCTCCCTCCACTCCCGAGCCACAGCCGGACCACCAGCCACTCTGTCAGTCCTGTCTTAGCTCACGCTAGATCAATCAATCAATCATTTATCCAGAATCGCTATATCCTGACTATACAACAAGTGCATACGGTACACCACAAGGGCTAAGCGCTGGGAGAACACAGTTTAGCAACGGGGTTTAGCAACGGGAAAGGGGAGGTCGAAGGTCGAAATCGAAAGTCGATATTAGATCGATATTCAGTCGATAATCATTCGATTTCCCTTCCATAATCCATTATAATTAGATACCATTATAGACGATAGTGGGGCTCCGGGTGTTCCTTTCCTTCCATTATAATCCACAATAGTAACTCCGCGGGGTAGGAAGACAGCGTTCTCTTGAGCTATTCCCCGCCTTGCTCAAGGGTACTGGGGGAAGATCATTTCGACCCGACCGCGCGATGCGAGAGAGGAAGAAATAATAATGCGAGAGAGGAAGAAATAATAAGTTACGTTCCGTCTCACGCTAGATTGTGGGATTATCGACTTGCTTTCAGTCAAGTTCACGCCGCCGCGCAATCGTCTGGGATGCGTTCGCGTGCACTTTGTGAGTGATTAGGTAGCGTGTTGTGTCGATGATTGTTTCAGAATGATTTTGTGAAGGTGACGCGCTTCGATGCAGAAGCGGCCCCTCTGGGCGGACTCCAGCAAGGTAATATTAATTATAATGCTGTATCGTATATATATCATGTTGTTTTGAGAATGGAATAACCAATAACATTTATTAAGGTGACTGCGACATGCTTTGTTTGGAGGGAGACGAGCGCGTGTGGGAGATGAGGGAAGCAGCTATGGACAAGGCGAGGTGCGTCATATACGGAGAGGATGAGAAGGAAGCGGAGGAACAGGAGGAGCAGTTGTCCTTCCAGGAGTAGGGAGCAACAACCACTCCATGTCGTCCTATTCAATATGGTTCGTATGTCCTAATATTCAGTTTTCCGGAGTATCCGCTAGAGCCTCTCCATACTTGTTGAAATAGTATCCGTATCCCATCTTTCATTCATGTTCACTTTTCTTGCCTTTTCTGCTCCACTACTTTGCCCTTATTTTGTTATTGCTATATTTCATTGAAGTTTGCTCATGTTGAATTAATTTCATTTCTGTTGTTATGCGTCTCTGTTTGTTATACTCGTTATTAGGTATTCCCCTTTTGTTGTATACATCTGTTCAAATGAAGTGTTTATTTCAGTTGCTAGTATCATTTATCATTTTTGATGAATTAGCAATCAGAGTGTAGATGAGCACTTGACGATTGTGTTATGTTTCGGACGAGGCTGCGCAGTCGGGAGGAGAACTCTCCTGTTCGCTCGATCGCCTCATCCACACTTTTGGAGGCGTAAAAATGCTGACTGACTTGAGTATACTGTAACGTGTAATGTGGACTTTGCAGATCTATCCCTATCAACTCACCTCTGCATCGAACTCTGCCATCACCTGTGGGTTGTGGCACTTTTCGAGTGATTCGAGCAGGTTGTCCAGACCCGACCTGCTCTGTTCTCGGATTGCGTTGAGGCGCTTCCTCTGCTCCAGTCACAGCGTTGACAGCGCGGCGACAGTGTCCACTGAAACTGGTTGACGTTAGAATGACCTAATCTGACTCCGATAAGAACGTGCTGCTTACGATATGACGTAGGTGCAGTCTTGAAGCGAGATCCTATGTAGACTGCAATGGGCACTCCGAGAGTCCAGACAAGGAGACCCCCTAGCAGTACAGGCAGTTGCCACACCATTGAATGCGAGAATCGAGATGGGGTGGTATTTGGGAATGTAAATGGAGCTCGAGTTATGGCTGATCAGTATTCGAACACGTGGAATGGAAGAACACGGATACTACATAGTTGTAGGACATGAGTGGCTCGAATGATTCGCTCATCAGCATTTTCTGTGAAACAATGCACAATACTCACATTATACTGGCGATATTTATCTCATTTTCATATCTCTTTTTGGCTGATTCTCTCACATGTACTTATGGCATAAGTAAGGCTCTCAGTTAGCAAGCAGTCATCCGCGGGTTCGACCTTGGAAGTTTTGTCAGATGAAAACAACAGCCAATGGGTACTTATTTATTTGTTTAATAACTCTACCATTTCTCGTGATGATTAAATGTTGTGAGTGACTTTTAGTGAGTTACGATATAGTATGGACTCGGTCTAGCTGTCTAGCACTTGATAACCGTGTCGAAAGCGAGTTTGCGTAGTGTGGCGATGAACTGAGCCGCCCGCTGGATGCCCACATCCACATCCTCTGTGTCCGTCGCCGCCAACTCACTCTGCGCCTTCACGCACTGTAACACGGCCATCTCTCTCTTACCCCCCCTCTCTCCCCCCCTCTCTCTCTCCCCTCTCTCTCTCACTCTCTCTCCACACTCGCCCCAGCCTTGAATATGTCCACGATGGTTTCGTTCTTGCACGTCTGAAGTGCTTGTTTGAGCAGCTCCAGGTCGGGTTTGAGATCGGCTCTCATTTCATTCACCCGAGCCTTCTGTTCAGATGTGAAGTTGGAGATGATGGATTCGGCTTGTACTAAAGGATAAGTTGAGAGAGAATGAGAGAATGAGAGGAAAGAGTGGAGCGGAGGGAGACTCACACAACGTATCAGAGTCATAGTTCGCGAGAGCAGTCTTGAAGGTGACGTTGTCCAGGATGAATATGGCTGGCAGGGAAGCCACCCACAGTACCACAGCAGCTCCGACCAGAATCAAACCGAGTCCCATGGTTGTGATGCGAGAGAATGGTGGGATCGTATTTATGCGCCTTGGCACGTGGCACAAACACCACTCTCGGTGATCGGAGCACGAAGACATGGAATTAATTATTAATCGATTAATGAAGTGACGTCGACATTGTGTTGATGTTGTGTTGAAGTAGGAGCACGCGGCGATGAGGCTTCTGCGTAGGGTCTGTCTCATCTGACTCACAAACAGTTACTTATTTTGATGGATATGATGGTGCTAGTGCTACTGACTCAAATGAGTCAGATGAGGCGATGAATCATTTGGTTTGTCCAGCTTTAGTCTCCTCGCAGCGGAATGCTGCCCTTACCACCTGATCCGAGAAGCAAAACAAACACATTCCCCCAGCATGCATTCATATTCGGCGGCCACCAGCCACCAGCCACTCTCACGCACGCTATATCCAATGTCCCCGACAACACTAGTACTATTGGCGCTAATTGCAGGTATCGATTGCTATCGAAT
The DNA here is from genome assembly GCA_963966185.1 of Rhabditoides inermis. Classification (NCBI taxonomy): domain Eukaryota; kingdom Metazoa; phylum Nematoda; class Chromadorea; order Rhabditida; family Rhabditidae; genus Rhabditoides; species Rhabditoides inermis. Next base: position 38,877 of record CAWZYM010000048.1, on the reverse strand, counting down.
ATCCAAGAACAGTTGTAGGTGAACAACATCATGATCGAATCGATTGTTTTCACTGGCGCTGTTTTCACTTAATAATAATATATTCATTCAGTGGCACATTGCGCCTTACAGTGCCCCAACAATACCACGTACTTCGATCTGGAATCGTGCAATCCAGAGAGAAGATCGCAGTGCCCATCGTCGTTCACATGCAGGTGGGGAAGGGGGGGGGGCGGAGAGAAAGAGAAAGAGAGAAGGAGAGAGAGAGAGAGAGAGAGATGCGCCTTTTCAGACGCGGCGTGAAGACAGAAGCCCCGACGGAAGTGGTGCACCTGTGTTGCGACTCGCAGGACATGACCGCCAGCGAGTGTGAGTCCTGGATAGGAGCGATACAAGTGGAGAGAGAGAGTCGTTGCGCAGGGTTCTCGGAGTGGCAGCTGTCTCCGCAGGTTGTGCCTCAGCTGCCCATCGCACGCCTTCGCGCAGTCCGTCTCGTCAACCTCGACGAGCGAACGCTGTCTCCCAGTGTCATCATAGGCGATGAGGTGCGCATGCACAATTCCTATAGTCATTTCATACTGTGTGCTTGTTGAGGTGATTGCTCTGTCATTCCCCAACTACGCGACGGGCATGATTTCTGTGGTGGAATTCGAGAACGCTACCGTCCCTCCGACTGGCGGGATGCTGCATGTGCTCACTATTATCAGTTAGTCTCTCTCTCTCTCTCTCTCTCTCTCTCTCTCTCTCTCTCTCTCTCTCTCTCTCTCTCTCTTTCTCTCTCTCAACAATATCCTCTTCAGTTCTTCAGATCCGACCACCAAGCCCTTCTCCATCTTCTTCAATTACAACATACCGTCGGAGGGACTAGATCGATTGGGTGTGTCTGCGCACTGCACTATCGATTGATGTTCGATGTATAGTTCATCAATTGATGTCAAGTTTACAGACATCCAATCTCTTGTTGGAGTGGGCGGTCGTGGATTCATCGTATACCAGGACAACTCGACAGTGAAAAGCGACTACTCGTGTGAGTATAGAACCAAAAAAAGAGAAAAATAATGTACAATCAAGTTCCGCGCAACAATCGAGCGTTCTTTTTTCATCGCGATACGCACGGAAGCGGCGATTAGGAACGGGGAATGACAGATGAAATGTGATAACTTGTGTGTTGCAGACCGCTACACGTACGTAGTGCTCGTCCACCGCACCACATCTGCCCTGCCCACAGATGCATTCGTGGATGTGATGCGAGGGTGGGAACACACATTCTTCTCAACTACTCAACTTATCTTCTATTCAATTCACCATGAAACAATGTGCTTCGAAGCAAAAAATAGACATTTCTATCTCAATTTTCTATAGCGAGTTCGCAAATCAGTTCCATTCTTTTCGTGGACTAAATGCGGTTGCTCACATCAAAACACTCCCTCATGTCACACAACCATTTGCTTTTCGATTCGCGGCCAGAACGCTCGATGTTTTTTCTTCAATTCGACAAAACTGTGCGTCGAGATTCGAACCTACTAACTACTTCTTGACAAGCGCTGCATACGCCAACCGTAATTTATTGGTTATGCACCTGCAATCAGGCGATTGACAAATGTGAAGAAGGGAACAATTTTTTTGCTGAGGATGCTTTGCTGACGAATTAAAACTGCATATATGATGTACTATATGTTCTCACTATCTAAAGTGTGTATTCTCGCAGTGTGATGAGCATGTGGTTGCAGATGCGATGAGCTTGCTTGTTTCTTCATAAACCCACTGGGACAGACTCTCGGCCAGCCACTGGCCGCCAGTGCATTCCATGTAAGTCCATTCACAAGCCACCTTGTTCTCTCTAGTAGCAGACGATAGAGGATTATTTCGGTGAAAGGATTTCTTCAAACCACCACTTTTTCCAGCTCACCACCGTGCGCTCTCCATTCCCGACTGTCGAATGGAACTCTCAAGCATCCCCGCCAGACAACCACGCACCGGCGTATTCCTTCATAACCCTTCTCATTCTATCCATACTTCTTCAGTAATCAGTAATTTATAGTCACAATAGATATGCAAGAAAATAAAGACATGACATAAACAATCAACAATTGCACAGGGTCAGTGAGGGATCTGACAAAACCACGGATGCATGGGAGAAAAGTGGCTTAGACAATGTCTACCAGGTCAATTTCTACTCGAACCTGCCTCTCTTGGCGGGATTCTCCTTCTCCTCCCCTCCCGCTCCCTCTACTCCCTCTCCTCCCCTGAACAAACCGGCAATGTCCTCATAGTCACTGCACGTCTTGTGGCTCTTCTCAGCAGTGCGGAACGTGTCGGACGACAGATTCACCTAAATCATCTCTCTCTCTCGTCCTGTCTCTCCCTCCGTCCCTCTCTCTGACCTGTCCGAGGATGTCCATCTTGTGTTGGATGAGTGGGAATAGCTTGTCGTCTGCCGTGTTGCGTGCCACCATATACTGCACGAACACGCTGTCCTTCTGTCCCACGCGGTGCGCTCTGTCCTCTGCCTGCAACCACCAATCTACCGTCCATCCACATAACTTGCCCAGACCAATAACAAAGGGGAGTCTCATACAGCGGAGTTTGATGTGCTTTCGGACCTGCATGAGTGTGCCGGGGTTCCAGTGCAGTTCTGCGAACACGACGACGGAGGCAGCAGTGAGGGTGATTCCGACTCCGGCGGCAGTCAGAGACAGCACCGCCACTTGCACACACGGGTCCTCCTACAGGGGGACAAGGGTACACATCATATATCACAGATGAAACCAATCCACACAACTACCACTTGCAGTCTTTGAAAGAGTGAATTCTTTTATCGAGGTTCTATCATTTCGATTTTTAACAGGGTGGCGAGAGAAGAGAGAAAGAGACCCACCTGGAACACCCTACAGTACTCTCCCCTGTCCTTACTCGATGTGCTGCCGTCGATGCGAATGGAGCGCAGACCACGCTTCGACACCTATAATCCACAGTTAATAGTGAAATATACAATCAATCGATAATGAATCAATACCTCCATAGTGATTGTGTCGAGAACAATCTGGTGGTGTCCGAACACGAGTACTTTCCGCGGCGGCGCATCCGGATAGAAGTAGTTGTCGAGTATGTGAGCGCACACTGCCGCCGCCTCAACACATCGAATAGATGTGCCCCGCCGAAAGAGACTCCAATGTCTAGACCTGCCATCGTTGCCGCGCTCACCTTGACGATACCAGTCTGGTTGTAGTACTCCAGGAGGCAGTCGTGCTGTTGGTTCTGCAAATAATACGTGATACCGTGCCTATTCCTATTCCAATGTACCGTACCTTGCCTCCCCCTCCAGCCTTCTCGAATGCTTGCTTGGCCCTCTGCAGACTGTCCATCCTGGTGTCGATGCTGTCTCCCGAGAGATACACCACCTGGGAGAAAGATAAGGAGAGATAGAGAAAAACAAAGAGATATTTATACTACCTCTCTTCTCTTGTCGGGTAGATCGGTGAGCACGTTCGCCTTGAGCCTTCGAATCATAATTCTTTTCTGGAGAATCGCGGATAGCTCCTCGCTGTTCGTGCAACCCTTCGCCTAAAACACGGATTACGGTACAAATGGTTGGTATGACCACTGCCGACGCCGTCGCCGAGTGCTACAGTAATTCCTCTATCGAATACCGTACCTCGAACGCGAACCGTCCCTGTTTGCCGTCGCAGTAGCGGAGTGCAAAGTTCATGAAGTTTGTGAAAAGACGGTCATTAACCAGACGCACCTACATCACATTGAGTAAAACAACATCAACATCATCAATAACAACAACAGCAACAAGACATACTTGTGAGAATAGCTCGGCGGGTCGGGAGAGGGCGGGGGTGCCGGAGAGAAGGATCACACGATTCGCCATCTTCTGCAACGTCAGGGGGTACATCCCCTACCCTTGCCAACTAATCCACCTCCCGCGACCCATTACTCACCGATAGATCCGTTGCCACAATCGTGCGCTTCGCCTTAGTGTCCTTGCACATATGAGACTCGTCCTGAAGGGTAAACAAGGTAAACAAACAACAACAAGAACAATAACAAACAACTCACAAAGATGATGACGTTGTAGTGTGCGTCCTTGAGTTGTTTGTGTCTTTGCACCATCTGCTCGTAGCTCATGATCACCACTGTATTCGAGGTGCGCGCATCGGGGAGAGGGTCCGAACCCTGAAAGGGACCATTGAAATCGCGCTGTGGGGCAGGGTAGTGTAAATGAGAGACACGAAGACGGAGAGTCAGTTAGATCACAGTATTCCATATGCGAGCGAGACAAGGCGATGTAGGCAGGCTACGAGAAAGAGGGAACAGAACCGAACCCACCTTGTGAAGAACGAAGATCTTCTTCACGCAAGGCAGAAAGTTGTTGAACTGCTGCAAAACAAACATAAACACCATCACCAACATGATTCAAACAAGAAAAGAGCGTACCAGGCTCCAGGCTGCCTTGACGGACGATGGGCAGACGATGAGAAGGGGCCACTCGGCGCGGTAGTAGCGAGCGATCGCCAGAGCCTGCACTGACTTGCCCAGACCCATCTCATCCGCGATCAACACCCGACCGCCCTTCTCCAGACCGAACCTGGCAGGGGAAACAGTGCTCATCACCCATCTATACAATAATGAAACAGAAGGTCAGGGACAAGTGAGAACTCATTTAGAGTCTTGACTCACTGCAGTCCGGCCCTTTGATAGGCGAATAGCTTGTCGAGTAGTGTGGGGTCGATGGATGCGGAGAGATCGGACGGCACCGCCTCTTTCTTGTCGACTGTCCGAATGAGACGAAGCACGTTCTCGGGAATCGGCTCGATCGTCGCGTCGACCGTCTAAACGACAGCCAAGGATAGCCTTTAAATCTATGATCTGTTATTGTGTTAGCGATTCCGACTCAATTTCCACAGACTGATTGATAAACAAAACCAAATACTCACGACGAGGTTATTGAGTGCCTTCTCGGCCTTCTCCATGTCGGCCAATGCCAGCGACCACGACCTCAACACGATACATCAATCGATATTCAAGCGAACCGATCCGTTGCCACTCACTTGTCCTTGTCGTTGTAGCTTCTGGAGGAGAACTGCTTGATGGCATCGTTGACGGCAGAGTGGAACGGGTGGAATGTGATCTCAACATATCCACGTATACGGTACCGTAGCATCGCGCTCTCTATCGCACACATAAAATCAGCTTAATCACTGAGCAATATTATCTTCCATAAAACTTTGAAGGTGATCAAAAGAAATGAAAACAAGTAATCATTAACGCCTGAATGTTATCCGTGCTCACCTTAAACTTGTCTGGCCCGGCCAGCTTGAACTCAACCTGCACCTTGGATTTGGGCAGGTTCGCGCGGATAGGAGGAGGACGGGGACTCGCAACGGAAGCCAGCGGCGGCGGACGAGAAGGAGCCGATACAGGGGTGAGACAAGGGGCCGACGGCCCGGCAGCAGCTTGCGCCTCAAACAGAAATCGGAATACAAAAAAGTGAATAAAAATACTAACCTCGCGCGCCTTCCGCTCGGCGGCCTTGCGCAGTGCCTCCTCGCGGTTCTTTCGAATGCGTTCCTGCTGCTCAGCGGTTAATACCATCTGAAAGAGTTCATAAACATACGTAAACAGATAATGAACGTACAACAACAAAAATAAACAGCCGAAATCAGCTGGTATTTGAAATTTTTTGCCGCGCGTTAAAAATGGAGCACAAGAATTGCGTCTGATCAACAATGAGCGGATTCTTCACAATACCGGATGCGAAGTATTGGAAACAGTTAAAGGAGAGGTGTACGGAATAATAACACGAGGTTGACATAATCAATGTTGATATGGTGATTAAATTGAATCAAAAATAAAAATTCTACTAATTAAAATAAAAGTAATATAAAATGAAATAGCATCTTGAAAATCAGGCAATCGGCGCTTCCTTCGCGGTGAGGTACAAACTTGGCACGAGTTTCCAATGGGAAATTAGATACAAGCTTGGTCCCGCCACGGACCCAGAGACTTTCGTAGAAATCGTTTTGACGTGAGACATCAGCTGGTCATTTCATTTTTACATTGAGTACTCCTCTCCTGTGTGTATGCGTTTCTTTGTGTGTTATATATGTTATAAACAATCAACAACGCGTCCTCGTTAAACATACTTCATCCATATATTCTGTACATGTTCTTATTGCGAAAACATCAATATATACACACATAAACAATACCGGCAAGGCAAGAATATGAGTAATCTTCTTCAAATGACAAAGCAAGAAAGAGAGGGTGAGTGATCAAAAGCGGTCCTGCGGATTCGTTGGATATATACAAAGTGATATTGGGCTACTTGCACGATAAGGTACTCGCACAATAGGCGACTCAAGCGCGCGGACAGTAGATGAACTTGTCGGCGGGTCCACAGATGGAGACACGGTCATTGGACAGAGAGAACACGTGCGGGTTCAGATCAAGCGCGTGCAACACCTGAGCCTTATCCAGGCGACGCGTCAGCTTGGACCTCTGAAAGAGGGAGATGAGAGAGAGAAAGTGGAGGGACGCACCATCTCGGCAGTGAGAGTGTCGATGTGCTGATGTTTCTTGGCCAAGGCGTTGAGATGTGTGTATGCGAGTTCCGCGAGTCCATCGGGAGAGAATATGCGCACGTACTCGATGTCCGTGATCAGAGGATGCACATGCACCTCAAAGCAACATCTTCACATACCCTTATGAATACCTTTGAGAAATCAGAAGAATATATACGATGATCCCATGGAAAGTGAGAGTGAGTGTGAGAGTGAGAGGGAAAGAATCTCACCTCGGGGTCCGAGTCTGTGAAGTCATCGTCGTCCTCGACCTGCACGAAGAACCCACACGTCTTTCCGACCACCTGCTTCTCGAACGAGTAGATGTTGTGTCGAAGGAGGTTGTACTTCGAGCCGAGCTGGAATTTATCTCTCTCCCCTCCTCTCTCTCTCTCTCTCTCTCTCTCTCTCTCTCTCTCTCTCTCTCTCTCTTGTATTCTCTCCCTCCTTCCCCCTACCCTTTTTATTCTTCTCACCTGGTTAGCACTGCTCCACTCATTCAGCATTTTTCGAATCTTCGTGCGGCGTACCACTCTGCACCCAAACGCCTACAATCACTTAATCTAGTTCCCGCGCAGATCATACAATTTGAACACCAACAAAAACGAAAAACGAAAACTCACGTTCTTTATGGCGTATAGGAAGTCAGAGAAGTCGCAGTGCGCGAGGCCCCAGCGACGCTGCGCCACTTCCTTGCACCACCTGCAACCACATGGTAAACAATACACCGACACCAACAAACGATCCACTGCATCTGCATCTCATCATGCCACCCTAAACAATTGCCACGAGATGGTAGTTTGTATGAATTCGGCTTTGGCACAGAAGCGTGTGAACGTGTCGCATCCCACTCACCGCGCGCTCTCGTCCCCCTTCCTGTACGTGTTGAATATGGTGTGGATGCTTCCATCCGCCCACAGTCGCTTCCTCTCTTCCACTGTCTGCGATGCGGGACGCGCGAACGAGCCGAGAGAGGCAGCACACGGTGTGGAGCACGGCTCAAACACAACACATTCACCCCTACACATTTTTCATCATCTATGTACTAAACACAAAATGCAAGCAGTCGCCGCCTACTATAGTCGCCGCCTGGAGGATAGTTTCTGTTATTGCCAGCCGGGGTCAGTTGGCGAAACTCAGTTTAGAGCGAGAGATGCCAGACAGCGCGGGCAAAAACTCGAGTGTCGCGCGGCCTCTTTGATTCGCATGCCGGCTTCTTTTATCGACAATATCGTGTGAAAGCGCGCGCTTGGGTCTCCTCACGACTAGAAGGTAGATCGAATGCGACTAGATGGTAGATCGATTTTCTACCGTAATCTGGCGAACTATCTCCCAGAATAATATTATACCTTGTCCAACTCCGACGGCGACGCGAGTGAATCCGGCCTGGGCGGAGACTGAGTGGGCGGAGTCACACTCGGAGCGGGCGTGACGAAAGGCGAAGGGAGCTGCACCTCTTTCTCTTTGCTCACACGAGGTGTGGGAGTGGGTGTGTAGCGGATGGCGGACGGGCGCATTCCATAGGCGGAGTGAGGGGCGGTGCGCACACTGACAGCCTCCTGGGGCAGACCGCGCGGCACACTGAAAGGCTTCTTGCTGATGCGCGAGGGAGGGCGAGGAGAAGGAGCAGCAGCAGCGGCGGCGGCGGGAGCAGCCGCAATGGGAGCAGGAGCAGGAGAAGGAGCAACCGCGACGGGGGGAGCAGTCTCGGCGGGAGCAGGCTCCGAAGCAGAGGGAGGTATCATAGAGGACGTGTGGTCAGAAGTGCAAGGAGTGTCGACGGGCGAAGATCCTTCTGACTGCACAGTCTGCTGAAAGGAATCCATCATATCATTCGATAGCACAACGTGCGTACCTCCTGCATGTGGTGGGGTACGAACGAGGGCGCATCGATGGAGAATGACGACCTGCTGACAGGGTGGGAATGCTCGCTCTCCCACTCTTCCTCCCACTCCTCCATACCCTCCGAAACAATTGAAGAATGCTCCTGAAAAAAAGAAGTTATACAATAACAACTGTCAAATGCTAAAATCACAATTAAACTCACGATTCCTTGATTCGCAGTGCGCGCGTGCTCGGATATCTTCTCTATGAATTCCTTTGGAACCTGCTCGTTCTGCTCCTTTTCTGTCACCACACGCTGCTCCTTCTCCACTACAGCCAACCGAGACATCGCCTTCTCCATCTCCTCCTCCCTAGCACTCTCCTCCTCCTCCTTCTGCTTCGCCACTTCCTTCAAAGTACTCATCAAGTTGATCCATATACAAGGTGAAGAGACTCAGTAGACTCACCTGCTTAGCGATCAGTACCTGCTGGGCTATCTTCTCCTGGAACTCCCGGCAGATCTGCGCTTCCTTCTCCTCCACCACCACCGCTCCTCTCTCCTCCTGTTCCTTCTGCTCTGTCCTCCGGTTTCTATCTGTCATCACAGTAGTGTTCGGCACGTCTTCCTCCGATGGCGCGTCCGGATGCAACTCAACCACGCCATCCTGCAATGTAGACCATATCCATCTTATCTCCCCCCCTCTCTCTCTCTCTCTCTCTCTCTCTCTCTCTCGTACATCGAATAAAACGAGTCCGGCGAGGAATCCTCCCTTCCTGCAGTTCCTTCGCAGGAACGCATCGAAGCCGTCTGAAAAATATGATATACAACCAATATAGCCCACAGGGCTGGTATGAAAAGAAGGGTGAGAGGAGGGAGAGAAGAGGAGAGATACCAACCAACCTTCCTCAGTGTCCAGGGAGAGCGGGTAGAGAGGATGCGCCGCGACCACTTCTTCCCATAGAAGATCAATCGAGAGAACGCCCTGAATAAATGCGATATCTTCATCTGTACTCTCAGCTCGGCATCAGTATACATTTGAATATGGTATGGAATACTGGCCTGCGGTGTGCGTCTGAGTGTGCGGAGGACGCAGTCTGCTATCTGTCGGGAGGTGCTGCGAGGAGGCGGCGGAGGGGCAGGCATCGACTGCGTGCCACACTGCATGCCAGCCATCAACGGAGGAGGGCCCATCGCAACCATCCCCACCGGGGAGACTCCCGCCATACCCGACACTCAAACGAAAGCACTTTTCAAAAACCTGCACGAAACGAAGTTTAGAACAAAGTCTAGCTTCTGTAGTCCCAAAAGTTTCGGTTGGTATCATAGAATGGCGAGCTCTTCGAAACCCACATTCGGAATCGATTATGAAGACTGACCGCTCCGGTATTAATCGGAGTAAGATGGGAAGCATATGGTTCTCACAAGCCAATTGAAAGCGTCCAGCCGCTCTTTCTTCTCCCCCAACCATTCTCACATGCTAATGTCATTGTGGAAAGATGTGCCTAGCAGACCGAGGAAATGTTGTGGGAAAGGATCATTGAATTCGGGTGCGCCGGCCGGTATGAAGGAGAATTACCTTTCAAAGGACTAGCGTAAAGCCGCTTGCAAGATGGTCGAAAATCTGGTTGTAATGCGGGTGATCCCGCTGACATCACGCTCGTATTCGACAGTATCGCGCGTCATATAAAACGGTTAAGGTGCGGTCAGTCTCTTCAAACACATATCAGAAGTAATTCGAAGGCGTTTGAAGGCTATCGCAAAAAATATGAAGTCGTTTGAAGTCGTTTGAAGCAACCCGAGGGCAAATCGCAAGGCATGTCGCAAGGCATATCGGGAGTAGTTTGAAGGCAATACGAAGTAGTTTGAAGACTGACCGCTACTTAAAGTAGCGGTCAGCCTAGTCAACAAAGTATCATGTTGAAACATATCCAAGTATCCAACTTCCCAGACAGTGTTATAATATAGCAACATGAATAAGAAAAAAAACTGAGTGATATGTGGGGATAGTGTAAGAAGGGGTGGCAGGAATTACGAGGGAAGCTTACGAGGGAAGTGTTATAGGTCCTCCACTCGGATTTACAATCTGAAGGCACCATTCGAAAGCTCTTGATCTCCTTAACAACATATCAAAAATTCAGCTGCCCTCGTGTCCATTAAAGTACCGTAATCTTCGTTTGAAGTTGATACCAGATTACTGTACTTTGTGTTACGTATGTTGCACTATTCTTTTTCGGAGTGAGTCCCTAATAGTTATAGAAGACTATAGCTTTCATAAAAACTTTGAAATATCAGATTTCATCGATTTAGAGCCGAGTTATGGTCAAAAACGTCGATGACTGCCCCCAGCGAGTGTCTGGACTTTGAAATTTTTGACTGTTACTTTCTATGTAAAGTATGCCTGAACCGAAACGAGGGCAGCTGATTTTTTGATATGTTAAACAGTAGGTTAAGGGCTTTTAATTTCTACCTTATGAAGTAAATCCGAGTGGAGGACCTATAACACCTCCCTCGTTAGCGGGAGAAAGGAGATTGCATAGTTTGCAGTCACGGTAGTGAGAGAGAGGGCCATATCGCAATGAAATCAGTGAGAGCGGCAGCGGCCGAGTGTAGCGGTAGTTTGTCATTTGCACCTCCCATCCCTCTCTATCTCTAGCCAATCGCCACCAAAACGAAATAGCACCCAATCTCATAAAGCTATCTTTTCACAGATGTTTCTTATATTACAAGAAACGAAGTTTTCTAATACAAGATACATAGGTAACACTTTGTAAACGGTTTCTCACCTGGCATGGGGTAGGGGAATGCGCGGGGCGACGGACGCGCGCTCATCAGAGGCACGGGTGGTCCGAGAGGAGGCGGCAGCACAGGGAACACCCCGAAAGGAGGCTGCCGGCTTCCGAACATACCTGCAACACGAATAGTGAAAACAAGGACGGCCCGGTGCCACAACAATCCATCAATGAGGCCGACATGACAGTCGTGACATTAGAATACCGGCATCGCGTGAGGTCATCCATCCTGACACTATGCAGGCGGATGGGCAGAGGGCTGGGAATGGGTGCAACAGACAGACGCTAGAGGGCAGGCGCACTGTTGCGCAACTCCCTCGCGGTGTTGCTGCGCAGGTATATAGAAACATGATAGGGATGTTTATCACTGATAATGAGTGAGAGCATCGGTCACTGAAAAATAACGACCGAAACACGAACAGATGTTTTACGTTGCAAGAAAAGTGTTAAGCTAATAAATCGCCATAGTTATGAGAGAAAGGGTATAACAGAACATGCGAAAGGAGACATAGTGACAAACAAAGAAAGAAGGAATAGTGAGTGCAGGAGAGAAGAGAGAGGAGAGATAGAGAGTGAGAGAGAGAGAGAGAGACCGTCGCACAGTTGCCATGCTCCGAAAACTGCCGAACTAAACAGGGGTAGATCAGTGTGCAAAAGAGGGCTCCCACATTCTATTCAATCGATTGGCGCGAATGGAAGTCAATTGGTAACCATGAAAACTGTGGGAATAGTGACAGAAGTTTAGTGTGGGAAAATGGAAGATAGAAGATAATCGTGAGGCGCACCCACACTCTCCCATATTCTACGGCTATTTACGACTTTGGATACTAGCCGCGCGCAATATGAAACACTACGAGGGGAGATCCGCAGGAGGCGATTAGAAAACATGGAGGGAGTGGGCACAATAACAACAACAGCACGCACTCACGTCGCCTCGGACGATCGATAATGGCGGGTGCGAGATGGCTGCATTGCGAAATGCAGTTTACACGTGGTTACTGGTTCCTAGCGTGCTATTATTGACCTACAAGCGTATATAATGCAGTATGGTGAACCCCTCTTCACTGGTAACAATTGTTCTGCTCTGTTAGGGTATTCTCGTGGAAGTGTGCGACTCGCGCATGGAATGGACACACAAGACGCGAGGCTGCATACTCACCACTGTCATCTATCAAAAAGAAAAACATGGTTGAACACAATAAAAAATATGGAGCATGAACAATATGAGAGAAACCAAAAAACCGATTTTCCACCCCGACCACACAGAACTTGCTGTCCTGCCTCATATTTGAGCAGTACCGTGACATTCATCGTTACTAACAGTTACTATCACTGCTGCTGATAACACCCATTCTTTATTTGATAAGGATATGCAAATTTTGAAAATTTGCATATGTGCCTATTCGATGCAAATTGTGTTGGACTGCACTGTCGCTATCTGTTCTATTCAGACAATCATAGTTATGTTCAAAAACATAGATGGTTGAAGCACACCAACGAGTTCTGTAAGGTCGGGGTGGAAAATCGGTTTGAGATTGGGACGTTAGTGAAATAGAGACTAATCGTTCCGAAAGCACGAAAACAGACACGTATATCAAATCTCTTCATTCTAATATCACATTTTTCAAATACAATTCAGATAGATCCCGATGCGGGCACACTCATATGAATTTGGCATCTACAAAAATACATCAAAGCACTCTCAAATACCGGGGTTCGTTATAGCAAATCACAGCCGTTTAGTTTGATACAAAAAAGGGTTATGTATACAAATTCAGTATAAAAAGAACATTGTTGTCTATTCCTCCTTTTTCTCCTGCTCCGGGTCTTCTCCTCGCTCTTTTTCTTTCTTCTGCTCCTTCTCCTCATCGATCAGTTGAATGAGAGTGATGATTTCTGTCCTTTCCGATGGGTCGACAGTGAGACAAGCACGAGTAAGGGCATGCAGAGAGGGACAACTGGAAAATCATTGTCTCCTCTCTCTCTCTCTCTCTCTCTCTCTCTCTCTCTCTCTCCTCTCTTCCCACCCACCCCTCCTCCTCGTATTTGATCTTCTCCGGACTCTGCACTGCCAGAGCTATGCTGTCTCCACGCTCGTACACCCGAAACGATCGTTATAAACATTAAACATAACATTGTTAACATTGTCAATAATGCTGTTTATAAACACGGTGAGGACTCCGCAACTGAATACTGCTACCGGGGTCATTGTACACCTGGCCTTGAAACAAAAAAAAAGCTTCGCGTAGTGACCTGTTCGAAAGGGGAGTAGCGATGGCAGAATGCGTAGATGACACATCCTACAGACCACATGTCCACAGCACAAGTCAGAAAGCCGCCCACTCGTGGCTCGAACAGCTCGGGCGCTCTGAACGGGAGCTTCCTCCCTCCCTCCCCCCTCTCTCTCTCCCTCCCTCTTCTCTCTCTCTCTATCTCTCTATCTCTCTCTTACCTGAATGGCATACTGCACTGTTCTCCCGCCTCGTCTAGCACCTTCTGTCTGTCTGCCGATGAAGAAATCTCTATAGGCACTCTGAAACATGCTCACCTCTTTATTGTCCCGCTGGAAGCTCTTTCCAAGGCGATTCATACAGTACGAACGAAACGGACCATCTCACAATATGCTAGTTTCACTTAACTTTCTCACCTGCACGCAGATCCAAAGTCTGTGAGCACGGCATTCCTCTGTCCGTCTATCAGAAGATTGGCAGGCTTCACATCGCGATGAGCCAGCTGAAACTAGCGTCAATAGACATGTGATGAGTGCAGCGCCCATGAGTGTCGATGATCACCTGTCTGTCGTGCATGAGTTGAATGGCTGCGAAGAATCCGCGAAGCACTCGGACGATCTGACATCAATCAGCAATAAGATCATGATCCCGACTCCATTCCTCTCTCTCCCTCTCTCCCTCCCACCTCCTGCTGCTCCAGCCTCTTTCCCTCCTCCCTCAATCGAACCAATTCATCCGCCCACGTACCCAACTCGTACAGAGGAAAGAGCATACGATGCATACCTATATGCATCGATAATCAATCAGAGTGTGATTCTCTCGACTGACCGTTGCCACCATACGACTCCTCGTCACTCGCTGCGAGAATAGGAACGATGTTGGGGTGGAGAGGCAGAAGACGGATCACCTCCTCCTGCAAGTCTCTCTCTCTCTCTCTCTCTCTCTCTCTCTCTCTCTCTTCCTCATCTCTCCACCCCTCTCACCTCCCATGCTATCCTCTTTCTCTCTTCATCACTCGATGACCTCATCTGCTTCATAGCCAGTGCTTCTCCCGACTTGACATCACGAACTACGTACACCTGGACCGTACACATCGGAAACGCAATCTTGAGTAGCGTACCTCTGCGAATCCTCCCGTCGCGAGTAGCTTGCCTATGCGTAGCTGCCTCTCGTTGACTGTGAGAGTGGCTGGAGGAAAGAGTGAATGGGTGCAGCCCATCCCTCCCTCCTTCATAATATCATGTATATTGCTCACAACTTCAATCAGGTACGCTTCACAACGTCGACTCAACGATTTTCACCACATTAACACATCCACGATTCCAATAAAACAATTTATTATTACAAATTACAAATATGTAAACGTAAAACATGCTTAAAGCTATATAAATAAGTATAGAAATGAAACAGCACCAATTAAAGAAGGCAAGAATGCACAATTCGGACACCCATGTAACAAGCAACATGCCTACAAACAATACTATGGCAAATGCAACAATTATTATATTTTTCATATTCCTCTCCTACTCACAGCTCGTCCTTTCCCATCTGTTCTATATGCACCTGCCGCGCGAGTTGCCCCGCCTTCTCAAGCCCCGCCTTCAGCTCATCCACAATCACCGACGCCTCCGTGTCGCTCACGTAGCCGGGTTCGTTCGTGTACCTGCAATCCTCCCGCTCCCTCTTTTCCCTCCCTCTTTCTCTCTCTCCCTCTCTCTCACCGCTGCGGAGACACGAGTAGTGGATATAGTGTGAATGCCTTGAGGTCTCGCTTGTGCCAGTGTCGCTTCCACTCTTCATTCGGGTGCTGATCATACATGATCGGCAGATACTCATCCACAGGAATCTGATGTGAACAAGACTATAGTTCCATCTCTTATATAACTATTCTATTGTGTACAAACCAGTAGAGTAAACCAGTGAAACACACCATGTTCTCGAGTGGCCGCCCATCGAGCAGCTTGTGTGCTCCCTGATTGGACAGAGCATATCCCACAGTCCAATACGAATACACAACAGTCGACAGGCGGCGGTGGCCGTCCACCCACATCTAGAAGCATCTCTCTCCCTCCATCCCTCCCGCCCTCCCGCATACTCACCTCCCTCTCCTTGCCCTCCTTCTTTCTCCCGAGGTACACCAAATCCCACTCCTGTCCCGTCTTTTCCAAGTCTTCCACCATCTCCTCTATTCCACGACGGAAATCCTCCGCGAATCGCACGTCATCCTCGAAGACGAGCACCCGTTTCAGATTCCGCTTCACCACATCCTCCCAGATGCTGAGAACAAATATATAAACACACAGTAAACCCCAACACCCACCGATAGTGGCTAAGCATGCATCCGACCTCGCCGGCCTTGATGGGTCTGTTGTGGAAAGGGTCCATGTATCCGGGCAGAGCCGTCCAGGGGTACTCGGCCGGCAGAGCAGCCCCGTCAGACGCCTGCCACAATGTCCAGTCCACACCCAGCACCTCCAGCATCCGAGACATGCGGGAGAGGCGGTCCGGACGGCGCGCCAGGTTGATCAGGTAGATCCTGCACGCAACATCAAGCAATCCATCCGAATACAGAGACAGAGACAGAGACAGAGACAGAGAGAGAGAGAGAGAGAGAGGGGGGGGGGGGGAGAGAAAGAGAGAAAGAGAGACTTGTCAAATCCTAGCGTCTCCGGTTCCATCCTCCACGGGCGGACGGCTCTCGAGACGGGAAGGGCATCCTCCCGACCGTCAGCTATCAAATCAACCAGCACCGAGCGACACTCAAACACATTACAATTAATGCAACATTATCTCTTTTCTATTCCCAACATATCACTCTCTCAACACTTGAACAATGCCCCTCCGACACACCAGTGCTCTCTGGTGTTGCATGTGATCGAGTGTGGGCAGATACCACCCCATCCCTCCCCTCCTCTCTCCCACTAGGCGTACGCCCATGCGGCGTGCAGACTCGAACAGCACAACCAGCGGAGACCGGTCGCCTGAAAGCATCAATTGCACCAATCATCATTCTCGTCTACAATCATCAATCTCTGTCAGGTACGTGGACGACTCGCCTTCATAGTAGGCGAGGTTGTCGGCCTCGAATGTGAGGTAGGATGCGTCGTCGTGGGTGAGGTCCATGTAGAGTGGCAGGGCTGCGGCGTCCAATCGAACCCGCCCCTCACCCTCACCACCAACCACGTTCCACTCCTGCCTGAAAACACGTGCTATCACTAAATGTCAATCAATCAATAAATCGAACAACCAATAACGACTGACCTATCGCGGGTCGGCGGCAGCACCGCCATAACCACCGCGTCTCCCGTCGACGTCGGAGCCTCGCCGGAGACGTTGGCCGGCTGATAATCAATCGATAATCACCGACACAACCGATAACACTCACCTTTGCCAGTATCTGGAGCAGCTTGAGCTCGGTGAGGATGGATGTTCCATCGAGGAAGAGGACGCGGGACGAGGAGCGCAGCCTACAGAAAGATGAGAGAGATGAGAGAGAGAGAGAGAGAGAGAGAGAGAGAGAGAGATGGAGGGAGGGGCTGACCTGGCGGCGCGCAACGCGAGCTCCATCCAGTTCTCGGTGACTGTGTGGTGGAGTTGGAGGTGGGCGAATAGCTTCGGCCTGTGCACAGTGTCCATCCACCACTGGCTCATCTCCACACTCGCGTCCTCCGACCCGCCATCCAACACGTACAGCTCCACACTCAGGCGACCTGCGAACAATCAACATCTCACACACAACACAACACAACATTCATCACACAACACCCACCCTTTGGCCACTCCACGTTCTCCAGCCATCCGAACAGGAAGGGCAGCAGGTGGGCGTCGTTCTGAACCAATCGATAGCATGAACAACGTGCAATCCGTGAGACTCACGTGAAGGGCGACGGCGACAGTGGTGAGAGGGTACATGTGCCTGACGTCTCCCTCGTCGGGGGCTCGTCCCGGGAACAGACCACACACTCCCACTATGTGGGCCCACACACACAACCACCGCATTCAGCCTGCAAACACCCTAATCACTTTCCAATTCGAACCATCCTTGAATAACTTGACCACACAATCACGACAATCTAACCTCTTCAGGAAATCCATCATATCACATCAAGCAACTGTAGTCCACACTACCTCGTAGAGATATAATAGTGTTCTAGCGATACACCCCTGCCTTTCGATACAGTAACAATCACAACTCAAAAAACAAGACTTCATATACGTTTATATTCAAAAACACACATCTCTCTGATATCTTACAACGAGGGTTGGCGGTAGTGGAGAGGAGAATAGTGGAGCGTATTGGAGACTACGATGAGACAGGGGGTACAATAGAATGCAGTCAACACAGAGAGAGGAGTGACCAGACACGGCATACACTACACACATCGAGGCACTCTCTCAATCCACACATCAGCTAAAAGAGTAATCAATACAAGATATTATATACTCCCTACTCACTCCGCACACTCACTCGCTATATACACAAAACCAGAGTGAGTGTGGGCGAGAGTGTGAGAGAAGAAAGAATGAAACCGGCCTAATCGTCGCTACCAGAAAGGTCTACAAGTGCGGGAGAGTATATTAGACGAGAGAGAAATACGCAGGATAAGTTACACTCGGTGTTGCTGTGCGATGAGAGACGATTTCATACCCAATATTGTAATCAAAAAGAACGATCAAACACACGCATGTCAGAACAATAACAATAGCAGTAGTAGAGAGGGTGGGCGGGGCGCCCCGAGTAATGGGGAAAGGGAGAAAGGGCGGTACTCGCATGGGAGGAGCTTACGAAATATACTCGTACGTGTCGCGCTGACCATCCATGCGGGCGAGGTACTCTTTGTCAATCAAAATGTCGATACACTTCTTCACCATCGGCACCTGAAAGAGAGAGAATGGAATTCAAGAAACGAGTGGCACTACTGGTCAGCTGCAGCCAATCAATACATCATCTCTTCTACTCCACACACCCCTCACGCAACAGATTGCCTATGCTTATGCGCATCCCATTTCCGAGAGTGAGACATAACAAATGTGGCCGCGATGCGAGCGCCGAAAGGTCATCTGCAACAGACGGCAGAGGGTTACGCCATTGGCCATGGCATCCCTTTCAGCGTACGGCAATATCGCTGGCTCGCCAGACAGACGAGCATTTTATGCAAATTTGACCCAATTGTATGTTTTTGTGCTCAAACATGGTAAAAATGACGGAAATCGAAAAATCGAGCACTAGAGATCTCTGAGCATTCTATCTGGGCATCTTCTCCAGAAAACTGGGCGCTGTGCGATAAGTTTTGAAGAGAGTAATTAAGTTTCGGAGCTTTCCCATTGGAAATCGAGTTAAAATCAAGGTTTTTGGACTCTAATTAGAAAACGGACGCGAAAATCAAAAATCGAACACTAGAGATCGATGAGAACTACTGATACCCATCACATATCAAAATTTTGTGAAGATTACTTAATTCTGAAAGGAGTAATTGATGGAAAACTCTGCTTCATTAGACTTGAAAATGACCCTCATTTCCCTAAAAAAGAGACCGCCAAGCGCGCGAGTTGCGCGGCCGAATGGTCTCGCACGGGCCGATAACGGTCAATTGATGCCTCAAATGCTGTCTACAGTTTCATTCTGGGAGATAGTTGGGGCCTCTGTGCATTTGACTACAGAAATGAAGATACTCATTTTTCGTGCGGGTCCACACACCGGGCAGTCGGTGAAAATGATCTCGCAGGCTGCAGTTTTGAAAGCGCATGCTCATTTCTGGACGCAATTGGAGGGGTACGAGATCATTGTCACTGTTTGCCCGGTGCGTGGTCCCGCACGAAAAATGAATATCTTCATTTCTGTAGTCAAATGTACAATGCCCCCCACTATCTCCCTGAAGAAAACTATAGTAAACATTCGGTGAAATGACTGCCGTACGATGAACGGGAGGGATGCCCTATACGCTGTCGCCATTCAATAAATAACAATGCTACGCGCACTGTGAATCTCACTACGATACATAGTGTCCACCTGGCTAGCTGAGTTTTATCGTTCGTTCGTCTCACCTTGGGCTGGAACCGGGTCTGCAGCATTTGGAGCACCTCTCCGATCAGTGTCTGATGGGGCAGCTGCTTGCGAGCCTTCATGATGCGCACGATCGCAGCCTGCAGCGAGAGTGAGACATTCATTGCATACATCTTGATTCGATACCGCATACAGTACACGTCCCCGTCCTGCCGCTCACCTGGATGACCATCTTGCGGTCGTCCTCGACATTCTTGTGCACCTGCTCCTGCTCCTGCTTCGTCTCCGTGCGCTGCATCGCCTTTGTCAGATCCACCTTCAGCTTCTTGTTCGAGAAGGAGTTGTTGACAGTAAACTCGGCAGCGTCGTCGCAGCTCGAACCCAGCTCAGCTCCCGCACTGCACACCACAAGCTCCACCTGCAGTATAATTAGTCAGTTGCAAACAGTGATAATATAAGTGGAATATATTTTATAAGGCAGCAGAGTGCGACCTTGACGAGGGACGCGAGGATGGGGAGGAGCGCCTCCTTCTTCATGCCTACAGTCTGGCACAGCTGGCCCAGCGAGTACGCGGGCTGCTCGTTGAACACAAGCAACACTGCCATCTGCGCCGTCGTCGCCTCAAGGGAGGACGGATTAGAGATGCGAGTCCGCATCGACTGTCAACTAGAGGCTCGACTCACTCCAAACGAGTACTTCTTGGCAAATCCACTGGTGGTGAGCTCGCCCCTGCACTGAGAGTAGATCCAGGACAGCTTGCGGCCATTGTGCTCACTGCATGTATTCATTAAGTACATCGAGTAGGGGGGGGGGGCGAGAGGGGGGACTGACTGGTTGTAGAACTGCTGGAACTGGCCGATGCAGTAGTTGAGAACGACGGGCAGCTGCATAGCCATGGGAGACATGGTCGGCCACGCGCCAGATCCCAGTACCTGCAAGAGCACACTCAGACGTCAGTGTACCTGTGTGGTGTGTGGTGTGTGGTGTGTGGTGTGTGTGTGTGTGTGTGTGTGTGTGTGTGTGTGTGTGTGTGTGTGTGTGTGTGTGTGTGTGTGTGTGCGTGTGTGTGTGTGTGTGTGCGTGTGCGTGTGCGTGTGCGTGTGCGTGTGCGTGTGCGTGTGCGTGTGCGTGTGCGTGTGTGTATCTGTGTGTGTGTATCTGTGTGGTGTGTGTGTGTGTGTGTGTGTTTGTTTGTTTGTTTGTGTGTGTGTGTGTGTGTGTGTGTGTGTGTGTGTGTATCTGTGTGGTGTGTGTGTGTGTGTGCGCCTCCCCCTGCCCCTCTCGCGCACCATGATGGAGAAGTCTGGCATGCGGGTGACTCCTGCCGGCAGCGCATCCCTACCCGCACCCTGCATCCAGTCACGGAACTTGCACGTAATCGACTGCAAAAACATAACATACACAACTAATACAATGCATCGAAACAGTTAGAAAGACTCGAGTTCGAGTGGTTAACAAGACTCTTATACTTTCTTTCAATGCGTAGCGTACCTTGGAAAGGTCCATGTCGGTGAACATGCGGGTGAGCTTGTTCGTGTACTCGAACCCACAGCTCTGCTTCAGCTTGCCAATCATTGAAGACTCAGCCTCGTCGGATGCAGACGTCTCCGTGATCAGACTGCAACAACACACACACTATACGGGAATCGAAAACAACTACACTACCACCTCGAAACAAACAAAGAAACACTTCATTTGCCATAACTTGAAATCTTCTATTCTCCCTGCAATCTCCACTTACCGCTTGGAGAACATCTTTGTGTAGTACTTCTGGAACACGTCCTTGTCGTCAATGTACTTGAACACAATCATCTGAAGGCAATCAATCTCTCTTGGTCTGGATATATCGGTTATGCTAATGGCTGATCACTCTCACTCACCAGCTTGTTCAGCATGTCCTCCAGCTCCGACTCTTCCGGGTTCTTCGCACTCTTCTTCAGCAGACCATCACAGTACCTGCAAACAAGCCCTATACAACAATCCAACTCAACTCTCAACGACAAGACACAAGATCCATGACAACACCATTATTCCAGACAACCAGATAGAAGCAATCCGCCACCTGCTCCAGGCGTACTTGAGACAAACGAGACTCGTTGCATTTCCACTCTTAGAGAACTAGGTAGCAAAACACTCAGCCCCTCGCTGATACCTGGCCAACAGCTCGGGGCACTTGCTCATGTTCTTGCCAGCGTGCTTGGCAGTCACCGCGTTGCGATTAATGAACTGCGTGGCAGCCTTGTCCAGCGACTGAACAGAGCACATTACAAACTACAATAAATAACAAAAAAGAATAAAATAAATAATGAAGATGAAGCCATACATACCTGCACGAATCCAGCTTCGTTGTTGAACGAATCAGAGACGAGCTTGGCATAGCGAGAGTGCACCTCAAGTATCGTTGACACAAACAGCTTCGGGTCCTGCAAGTCAACCACGTCAGTTCATACATCACGAATCCGATGAAAAACACACAACTACCACAGCATGACACAAATGTTGGGCAGACTCCTGGCTCCATCTTTGCTTTATCACAATTCGCCTGGACGAAGTGAGATAGTAGCTGCGGCGGCCACTAGCCACTCTTCGGGGCCCTGCCTCTCTACTCTACCACCGGTTTCATCCACACCATCCGGGCTGTTGCGAGTCGCGGATCGGCGAGTCGAGGGGTCGGACTCGCACTCGCGTCCGACCCCCACGCGGACGGCCAATTACAAACCTGCAGCAGAGCTGCGCGAGCACCCGCCAGCGAGCGCCACCAGGCTTAGGCTTAAGCATGCGAGAGGAAAGCAGACACGTACGCCCACCCCGAGGGGAGAGCGCCGCGCTGGGAACCACCACAGTACACGTCCACCGGTGGGTGCGATACACACTCCATTCCACTATCCCTCCCCCTCTCACCCCATCCCCATCCCCGTCGACTCACATTGGCGGCCGCGTCGACCACCTTCTCGATGGCGGCCAGTCCCTGCTTCTGGATATGCGCCTCCAGACACTTCTTCAGCTCCGTCAAACCGCCGTCCACGCGCTCGCACAACTACAACAACTACACATGTCACAATGCAATGCCTGTCCACATACCTTGTACATTCTCGCCAGATCGTCGTCTTTGTGCGACTCGAGCAGACCGCCAAACTCGGCCTGGAACTGCTCCAGCTGCGCCGCAATCAGAACCTGGAAAACAATAATAAACAAAACCTATTAATAATGGTTGATTCGAGTGTGGGCTCACCTTCTCGCAAGTGGCGGCGAGCGGGCCCTGGGTGGCCGTGTTGAGGTACATGTCGCACCGGTCGTGCTCCTCCTTCAGCCGCCGCTCCACCTTCTTCATGTACTCCGTCACGGGGTTGTTGGCGAGGAAGGCGGCCGCCTCTGCCGTGTAGTAGTCGCGCGTGCACGCCAGGAACTTCTCCTCGAAGTGCTTCCGGTAGACGCGCAGTCGGTTCGCCTGCTGCGCCGCCTGCGACGCCGGCTTCGGCTTCTCGATCTGCGACGAGCCAGACGTGTCCGTCTCGTCCACGCCCAGCTCCACTAAACAATTATTCATAACAACAAACGTTTAAATTAATAGTGATAACAAGAAAGCATTTGCGACTGACCGTAGCACTCGATGACGCCCGAGATGAGGTTGCGCGGCACAGTCTCGCCGTTCCTCTCCCTTTCGATCAGATCCAGCACCGCCGCAGTAACACGACCCTCCATCTCACCGAACAAGTGCTCGCGCCACGTCACCAGAGCCAGCTACAACCACAGCAAGTCAACACAAACGAGCAACCAGTGGGTCATCAACCAACACACATAGAAGGCGCCGAGGTACGTACCGTGTAGATGACGAACACGTTAGGATAGCCCTCTTCGAGCTGGCGCTTGATCCAGTGGCGGTTGAGGTAGGCAAATATGCCGTCGACCACCTTGCTGCAGAATCGGAACTCGCTCCATTCCTTCGTGTAGAACCTCAGCACATCCTCGCCGTTCAGATCCTTTCCGCGCTGCAACACAACAAACCAGGTAAAACGAGAACTTGCCACAATAGTAATCTTATGCAAACATGATCTTACCTCGAGAACACCGGCGACAAACTTCTCGATGAAGTCTTTGAGCTTGTCGTAGAGCTCGAGTCCGAGGAACTCGGCACCGGAGCGCGCGCTGCCCGACCGTCCGCTGCCGCTCCTCCGCTGGGAAGACTGCGCAGAGGCAGTGTTGTTGCTCATCGCCACACACGTGCAGTAGTCGTACACATAGCTGCAGCCATTCATATCAAAACGTGTCTCGTCCCAATATCAGCACACCTTTTCCACACGACACTCGAGTCATAAATGTAACACTCACGAGTACATCTCCATGTATCGCTTGGGCTCCATCTGTGCTCCGGGCTGGTAGACATGGTGCAGACCTGTCTCCAGCTCACGCCAGATCTGCAACATCATTGGAAAATAAATTCAACTAAGTAACCAATACCAATGTGAAGTTGTTTCGCACCTCGTCAATGGTGAGGTTCTTCTTGCGATTGGCAAGCGACATCTTCCGGTATTATATGTGAGGCTAAGATTCTGAAAAATAAAACAAAAGATGCGCAGGAAATGCTGCAACTTTTCAAATCGATTTCGATTTAGTCGTTTCGCAACCCCGAAATCCGCGCGCCAATCTTGCAAAACACTCACCGGTTCCTTGTTGTGATTTCGACTTTTGCAGCCGCGACCCTCAGGGCGAAAACACACAGTCACTGATCGTCCACTCAAAGTATCGATTGATCAGCTGAGACAAAACTATCCGTTCTGTGCGCGCTCACACACAACCGATGACAATTCGCCTCCTGCAAGTATACAAGGCACAGTCACGTGGTAATTATACAACAACACCAGATGAGAAAATTACAGCAGGAAGTAGCAAAAAATATCAGGAGGTAGCGAGAGAGGAATGGTATCACGAGCTCCTCGAAAAAAAAAACGAACGTCGTATTGCTCGGGGGGATAGAAGTGGGCGGGACGAAACGAATACGCGCGGGAATTCGAACTAGACTAGTCCGCAAAACGAACGTCATAGTGGGAAAAAATACAAAACTGCGATAATACAAGTCAATTGCATTCAGATATGAATAACGTATCTCAACGTGACACACTACAAAACCAGAGCCGATAAAAACACAACATTTATCCGAAAAAAACAACAACAAAAGAGTGTGAAACAAATAACAACATGTGAATTACTAACACACAACAAGATGCTTGATGCTGCCTTGGTGCTGAGATATGTACAGCTAGAGGAGGAAGAGGGCAGCTTGCCGAATGCGGTCGCTCTTCCTCTGCTCCACCACCTTCCGCACCGGCTGCCACGCAGTCTTCAGCTTGCGCGAGAAGTCGGCGACCAGAAACGCGTTTGACTGCCTCTCCACCACACGGCCCACGCACTCTGCAACACATTGATAGGCAACGAGATTCTAAGATGAAATTTCATCATTGTCCAAACTTGGGTGGGGTCGTGTAAAGTTTAACACAAAATGGAACCTGCCGGACGAAGGAATAGAGACTGACCGAGGAGAGTGAGTGTGTCGGCGAGGAACTGTCCTCCCTGGTCTTCTGCAAGTGAGGTGGCGACGAGGGGGGAGATGGCTTCACTCAGCTGCAGCAGCGCCTCCGGCCGCTCGAACGGCGACGCCGATCCCGCCACTGCCACCGCAGACGTCACCACGCAGAAATCGAAGGGACTGCGCGTCGACGGAGGAGTCAGGTCAATGCGCTTGTCACACACGCCGTTCTTGGTGGCGAGCGAGACGTGAATGGTGACATCGTCGTCGCACGCCTCTTCCACGTCGTACACCTTCATGAAAGTGGCGATGCACTCGATGAAGCGCGGCTTGTTCCACGCCGGCTTGCGAGACGACGCCAAGAACTGCACAAATGCCTGAACAATACTATAAACAGGTGTAAACTAGTTCCGTAACATACAGTGAACAGCTCTCTGTTGTTGCGGCACAGCGAGCCGTAGTTGCGCAGTAGCATGAACAGCACCGACAGTGCCAAACTGCGCACGTTCAGGTGCATGTGTGTCAGCGCCCTGAACGGATCTGATAACGAATGCACTCGTGAAATCGTTCCACCTGAGAACGTGTGCGAGGAAGAGGGTGATGTGGACGCTCATCACGTGCGCCGGCGCCGTGCACACCAGCTCCAGAAGCGACTTGAGCTGTCCGTTCAACGCCACATCATTGCCCTAAACCGATTGTGTGTTCTATAAAAACTGCATGGCATCATGGTAGGTGAGCATCATACCTGATCAGAGATCATCCTGGCAATGCAGGGAATGAGGATGCGCAGCTGGGACTGTATCATTTCGGGGTGAGCCGTCAATAGCTGCTTCGTTCCCACCAACGCGTCTTTCCGGAAGTTCTGACAAAAAATACATATGACGGTTCATTACAAAACTCCTGAACGACAAGACCTGACCTACCTTGTTGAAGTGACCGAGCTGCTTGCACAACTCCTCCAGAGACTTGCCGCGGTAGTTGACTTGAGTTGAGTTGTCGTCCTGAAAACAACAACCTTATAGACGATACACCAAATCAATTAATTATTATGCCATGCCCACATGCCCATAAACACAAAAAACGTGAAATAGTTTAAAACTTACATTATCTTGCAACTGCGTGAGCAGGACGACTTTCTTCGATTTGAATGTGGTGTCGGTCGTGTTTGTCTTCTTCAGCGTCTTTCCCACTTTCAGTTTCACCTTCTGAAACGCTCCTGTTCGAGCTGCTTTCTTTTTCGAAACCATCGTCGAAGGCTGAAATATGACGCATGAGTATCTGTCCTTCGTATCATGAAACAATACAACTTTCGCATCAACAACTTCAAACCACAAAATATACAAAACATAACTAGCAAAAATAAATAAATAAAAATTTCACCAAAAAATTATATCAGTGTTAATTATGCGCTACTCAGAAAAGCCGGTAAGAGATCGTGTAGTTTGGGAGAGACAGACGCGTAAACAGTTTCGGCAGCGCAAACATTTGTGACATTTTTATTCCGCCAATGACTGCGAATTGTTTGCCTGTATCTTTCGAATGGCACCTCAAAGTGTCAGTGATCAAACGAAATTCCGCAATTTCACACTCTGCTAACAGCTACTTACTCTCCCCTCGCTACTCTCTGCCTCATACACACACCCATCCTTGCTCTCTGGTGCATTCAACTGTTTGCTCTCACGTGAGCGGTGACAGTTTTACTCGTTGCACAAACCCGTCAAGTGTGCTTTAGCCTCTCACTCTCTCACACCTCCAGCATGGTATAAAACTCAGCGCCACTCCGGAAAAGACATCGGAGTCTCACTCGATCCACTTCTATCATGCAGAAGCTGTGAGTTCCTCTCATCTCTTCTACTTCTCCTCCTCCCTTCTCCCCCTCACCCTCTCACTCCTCCCTTGCAGTCTCGCTGTCCTCCTCGCTCTCGCTGTCATCGCCTGCGTGATCGACAACTGCTCCGCCCAATACGTGAGTACTCCTTCCCAACCCTACAAACCCTCTATACTCTTCAGCTATAGAATCCCCTACATTACAGTACTACGGTGGATACTCTCCGTACTACGGTGGCTACGGATACGGTGGATACGGATACGGAGGATACGGCTACGGTAACAGCTACTACGGAAGCTACTACGGTTACCCCTCGTACTATGGAGGCTATGGGTACTATGGAAAGCGCGAGGCAGGATTCCATCCCAAGGACGTAGCGGGACAGCAGTAGATGCCCCCATCTACACCCCTACCGTCCACATCCAGACTCGATCTCCATACGAGCGACTTATTTCTATGTACCATACACTAATAAATACACTTTATGCAATCGTATGTACATACATGGGACAAGACCGGGCATATTGACCGACCGAATTGAACACTGGTGGAGGTACGCAACTGTGAACGATCTAGCCACTAGAAACAACGGGAATTGAGAGTACACTACAGTGAACCGGATAGCTACCGTATAGTCAATTATCAAGGATGCGTACGCATCGGTTCTCATACGCAGGACAGAAGCGGAAGAGGGCGACCTTCATTGCCTCTGAACGGTCTGTCCAGATATCCTGACACTGCTTCTCATAGAGGTCGGCGAAACGGCGACAGTAGCCCAGCTTCTGAAAAAAATCTCTCTCTCTCTCTCTCTCCCCCCCTCTCTCTCTCTCCCTCTCTCTCTCTCTCTCTCTCTCTCTCTCTCTCTCTCTCTCACCTTCGGTCGTTGCGTGGTTCTCTCTTTGTCAGTATCACTCTGCACTCCCACCAACGGAATAGCATCCTCGGAAATCGAAGCTGGGCGACGTCTGAAAAGATCTCTTTCACTCCCTCTCCCCCTCTCCCTCTCCCTCCCTCCCCCCTCTCTCTCCCTCTCTCCCTCTCTTCCTCTCTCCCTCTCTCCCCACCTCCTCATCTGGAGTCTCCTGTATGACTGTTCATCCTCGTCCTGGCTGTCCAATCGACGCGCGTTCAGCATTCGCCCCCGCGCATAGTACGACCTGCTATATTCCTATTGCATTGACTGTATCACTCCCCCCTCTCTATCTCTCTCTCTCTCTCTCTCTCTCTCTTGTCTTCTCCGTCTCTCCCCGTTTCTCTCACCTCTCTCCCCCGTCTGCCTGATTCGAAGGCATCTCACTCGCTCCACCATTCGGAATGTACTGGTAGTTGCCGAACTCTTCAGCTATCGTACCCTGCACGTATTGAGTATGATCTCGAATTCTCTTCCACTCTCTTCTGTTACTGAAACCCCACCGCCGAGTTTGATCTTCTACTCTCCTACTGGAATGTTTGTGTAGTTAGTAACATGTGGACACATACCTCTTTTCTCGGATTGCGTCAACATACCAAACCAAATTGTCCACAAATTAGTCACCTCTCTATCCATTCAATACCACACAGCCTCCGTGTTTACCTTGATTTTCGACCCTCTGCGATAGGACATCTGCGAGAGAACAACGGGCACGAGAGCTGAAACTACGTTACAGATGAATAGGGTAGACCGAACTGACACTTCGACATACTGATCTTTCTACTGATCAAACTGATGATCGAATTGAATTTAAACGCCTCGATGATATTATCGGATATAAAATCAGCTGCTTCTCTCTCTCTCTCTCTCTCTCTCTCTCTCTTTCTCCTAATCTCACAAGCATTCACAGACACGGATGAAAGGTCTGCTGATCGCCTACCGGCAACAAAAATGAGCGAGAGGGTAGTCATGTCGAGCCACTGCCGCGTCTCGAACCTTCGCCCCTTATATAGCTGTCGGATCGGGAGCGCGTTTGATACTCATCTGTTTTCACAGCACAGTACAAATTCATCTATTCTGGCCCTGTCGCAACCCAGAACAGGAATCGGGTGGTGACGTCTCTAGATGAGCGGAGCATAAACAACGCCCACTACACTACACTCACAGTATGCAACTATCCCCCGTTCAATAATCATGTGGACAAGGCAAGACATGCACCACTACTGAAAAGTTGTCATCTCATGCAAACAAAAAGACAACACAACTATGGATTAGATTTATATGGTGTGAGGGACATTTCTTGCTCATCCCCTCCTCGGCAACCAAAGAAGGAACTATAATGTCACATGCCACGTAGTCCATTGCTCATCTCCAATACCCTTCACCACGGGAAAACGATGACATTGATACGAGACATGACGCGAGGGACGCGCCACATCTCCGTCGAGGACGCGCGAGTCCATGGCGAGCTGGACATGCATATTCCATATCTGGTGCACCACAACAGCCTCACTGGGAGGAGTGGAGAGTGGTAGACCAAACCTCACCCCTCACCCACACGAGTGGAGTGAGTACCACCATGGAAACTGAATCACATCACATTAAACTAAAGCATGTAAACACTTTAAACAGATGAGCGTGGCGGAAGGGGCAGTGGTTGGGCGTTTGGAGAAGAGAGAGAAGAGCCCTTTCTCCTTCTTATACATGGAGGAGGTACATGGAGGAAATTCTCGACAATCTGCAAGCTGTTTACTTGTATTCTGCTTGGTCGAATAGAGAAGATGCTGGATGCAGAACAGTCTGTGGGGCAGGCGGGATTCAGGAGGATTTTCTCTACAGTCGAACACATACACACCATCCGTGAGCTGATTAACAAATGATACGCCTATCGTTTCAATCTGGTGCTGATTTTTCAGGACTATGAAAAGGCATACGACTCTGTCGAATTCAACGCTGTCTGGAATGCACTTCATCGACAGGGAATCAATCCGAAGCTAGTACGACTGCTTGAGATGATCTACGGCAATGCGAAATCAAAAATCAAAGTGGGCAGTGAAGCTGTCGAAGTAGAAGTGAAACGAGGAGTAGGACAGGGCTGTGTACTCAGCCCGGCCCTGTTCAACGCTATTCTCGAAGATGTCCTACGACGGGTGGATTGGAGTAGATGTGGACTGGATATCGATGGAGAAAGGATGAGCCATCTACGATACGCAGATGATCTGATTCTGGTGGCGAGGAGCAAGCAAGCGGCCCAGAAGATGCTCGATGACATAGAAAGGGAAAGCTCTGCTATTGGACTTCGCATTTCCAAGAAGAAGACCGTCTGCATGTCGAATGGCCCTCGTGCCGATCTATTACTGAGAGGAGAGCTGCTGGAGCGCGTAGACGAGTTCAAGTGCGGCGCGCAGTGGAGCGCGGCGGTAGCGCAGTGGATGTGTGCGCGGCTCTCAATCGAAAGGTCACGGGTTCGATGCCGCCCGTGGGCCGAAAGAAGTTCCGCTACCGCGGTGGGTTGGCGACCACCCTGACACGTTGTCAGCCACTAGCCGGAAAACACACCGTCATCGTGGATTCTCATTGCTGGGTTTCTAGAACCATAACATCTAGTACTCTACTGCTTTCCCTCCATTGTCATTGTTCACAGGCATTTCATGTGTGACGCATCCTTGAGGTGTCATCGTGGATTCTCATTGCTGGTTTTCTAGAACCATAACACACCGTCATCGTGGATTCTCATTGCTGGTTTTCTAGAACCATAACATCTAGTACTCTACTGCTTTCCCTCTAATGTCATTGTTCACAGGCATTTCATGTGTGACGCATCCTTGAGGTGTAATAAATTTAATTTTTATTTTTAAGTATCTGGGTTCAATGATTACAGTAAAGAAGGACGATAAGGAGCTACAAAGAAGAATTGGATCTGGATGGGCGGCATTCAACCTGCACAGGCCTTTTCTAACGCGAAAGAATGTGAATATGAAGATGAAGAGGAATGTATGGAAAGTGTGTATCCTGCCAAGTCTGACGTATGCGTCCGAAACATGGTGTCTGAAAGTGGAGCAGAAGGAGAAGCTGCAACGAGTGCAACGAATAATGGAGAGGGCGATGATAGGAGTGACGCTGCTGGATCGAGTGCGCAACACGGGGGTGCGGAGGAGGACAGGACTGGAGGATGTACGAGAAGTTATATGGAAGAAAAGGCGGCGTGGGCGAGGAAGATGGCGAGCGAGGACAGATGGTCGAGGAGAAGAACGGAATGGTACCCGCGAGACAAGACAAGGCGGGTTCGAGCAACCTACATGTTCTGGTGAGACGACCTGAAGGAAGTTCTGGCACGAGGAGGACGTATCGGAGCTGAGTGGATTCAACTGGCACGAGGAGACCCCGAATAGTGGAGCAAGGCGATTGCAGGATCAGCGCCGTAAACTATAGTAAATACCATATTCACGACGATTCCGAATAAATGATTTGATTTGATTTTGAACGCGCAATGAGACCGCCAAGCGAAAAAAATCACTGCTGCCGAATGAACTTGGACCAGCGATAATGCCATCGAAAGGTGTCTGGGAAATATTCGGAAAGGGAACTGCCGTACGATGAACAGGGGGCACGGCCTATAATACAGATGAGATTTCGGAGAACACAAAGAAGGTGACAAAAAACTCGGATCAAAATTGGATCAAATAATTTCGACCTTCACTAATTCTTTCTTATTTTTGCCTAAGACAGGGATAAGAAACATGTATTTGGATGACAGAGAGGCAGACTTGGAATGAGATGAAGTCAGTGCGCGAGTGATTGATTAGCCGATCCTAGTCTCACATAATACATCGGCATTAACATACACGAGAACATGTAAGCGAGACGCCGTGGCCATGTTGGAGAAAACGGATGGATGGGTAGATGGCTCCGGTGGGTAGATGATTGCGTGCGCGAGCGGAACTCACTGTTTTGAGAGTCTACTGTCATCTAGCCAGAGGCACAACAGAGGATTTCATAACAAAAAAATGCCACTGCTGCAACGCATACAGCATTCATTACAGAATTGTTTTATATGCGCATGTACTTGAAGTAACAAGAAAAATAACATACGTGAACAATCCACTTCACAAAAAACACTTCACAAAGTACTGAACAGGAATAGTTACAGAAAATAGGGTTATATACATAAAACAAAACAGAGACCAACAAATTAATATTTACAAAGAGGGCTTCAGCGATCAGACACCCTGAAACTGTTAACTTCATCTCTCTGCTCTGTCTTCCTCTGTCTCTCTTTCCTCTCCCTCTCTCTCCCTCTCTCTCCCTCTCTCTCCCTCACCCCTCCCTCTTCGATAGCCATCTCCGCGAGCGCATCTCCCGCCTCCTGGGCTGCCGGATCGATATCCATCGAAGGAAACACCACAGACAGCGACCTCACCTGAACAAACAAACCATTATCTGATTATTACCTGTAAATTAGTAATGGCAGGACTCCATCAAAATTTTCACTGACGTACCGTGTCGTCGAGGTGGATATGCGAGGAGAGGCTGTACGCAAGGGAAGTCACACTCACACACATCTAAACAAAAGAGGCATGAGAGAAATCGATGAGAGAGAAGGAAAGGAAAGAGAAGGAGAAAGAGAAAGAGGAGAGAAGGGGATAGCTAGAGAAATGGAAAGGGAAAGGTATGAAAAGGGAAGGTACCTGCTCCCGCGGCTTTTCCTGGTCCCTCGATACCTCTCTCTCGCTCCTCTCTTTTATCTGCTTGCAGCTCTCCTCAAATCAAAGAGTTCAATCACACACCAGGCATCAGGGTCACTTCAGCCCTCCGTACACTCACTCACCTCCTCCACATTTCTCACTTCCCACTTCTCTTGATCTTCTTTCTGTGTTTCCTCCCTCTCCCCGATGACGAAACGGAACATCTTGCCGATCTGTACAGCAAATGAAGTGTACAACAGTATTTCGCAAGACTTGTTCGAACGCCTACGGTGTCTCCGCTTTGCTGCTCCAAGCCCTGCTCCTCGTGTCTCTGTCCTCCTTTCTGCGCCTGCTCCACAACGCCCTCCTCCTCCATGTATTCCAAAGCAGACTGCTTGTTCGTCTCAACACAAAACAACTTTTTTAAAAAACACTAATAAGCAGAAACGCAGCTAATGAAAACCCACCCACCCTGTGATCGGACACCTGCTGTTCCACACTGCCGCTATCCTCCCCTCCCTTCTCCTTCTCCATGTTCTGCTCCTGCTCCTCCTGCTCCAGTAAGAACATCGTGTCGTCCTACATGACGTATTCACAAAACTTATTGAAGATATCTTTCACTTGGTCTCCACAATGATGGTGGTCTGCGCATTCCTGTTCCACAGCCTCTCCTCCCTGCTCCTTCTCCTCCTCCTCCGAGTCACTATCGAGGATGATGGGTCGGTCGATCGATCCATACGCAGAGTCCGCATCAGGCGCCTACAATGATTCAATCGGCATTAAAATACAATTCCAATGAACAACTATTACCAATTACAATGATCATGAACAATCATATCATTCATTCTTATTACGTATGATAGAAATCAAATTGCGTTATAAACTTTCCTCCAACCACCCTATCTGAACGTACCTCGGCAGTCAGCTCCGTCTTCACTCCCCGCGTCTCGTAGATGAACTGCACCTCCTCCTCCTCCTCCTCCTCCCCCTCCTCCTCCTCCTTCTCCTCCCCCTCCTCCTCCTCCTCCTCCTCCTCCTCCTCCTCCTCCTCCTCCTCCTCCTCCTCCCCCTCCTTCTCCTTCTCCTTCTCCTCCTCCTCCTCCTCCTCCTCCTCCCCCTCCTCCTCCTCTTCCTCCTCCTCCTCCTCGTCACTCTCCGCCACACACATATCAACGATGCGATGATCGTCCCCGAGGTTCGGATCGGCTCGGATCGGCTCGCCAGCGGACAGCTCGGAGAGGACGGGAGGCGGCGGAGGCGGATCCAACACTCCAGCAGGCAGTGAGGCTGGAACGGTCGGAACTTGTAGCGAACAGGGATTCTCGAATAAGTGACTCATCACTGCACAAGTGAGAGAGCGAGAGGCGAGAGGAGAAAGAGAGAAAGAGAGAGAGAGAGAGAGAGAGAGAGAGAGAGAGATACTGACGATTCGAAATCATGTCGCGCCGAGTCTCCTCGATCGGAACAGGCTCGATTCCGTCGGGACGAGACGAGAGGTAGAGCTCATACATCTGACAGCCCATGCCCTGGAAAGATATTCTCTCCCCCCCCCTCCCTCTCTTCGCACTCACCCTCCTCCTGGTGACGGCCACCCTGCCCTCCGGGGTGATTGCAATCTGTGCAGTGTATGGGAACGCGCCTCCCTCTCTCGCAGGCACAACCACCTTCCACTTCTTCAAACCAGCCGCGTCGAACGCCTTAATTCAAAGTTATTCAGACACACATCTATATAAATATCGGAAAAGACATTCGAAAAAGGTACGGCATACAAAACTATGCCACGAAAGCATGTGCGTTGTAGTGACAGGATGGAGCGAATGAACTGACGTAGATCGAGCGGGTGCCCGCGTCTGCTACTAGCATCGCCCCGTCACAGCCAGCAAACACACCCGACACGTACGCCAGCCTGCAAACGCATCCCCTCTCCCCCTCTCTTGCCCCAACTCACTCATCCCCTCCTCCTATCTCCTTTCTCTGCCTTCTTGTCTCAACCAGAGTGTCTCCACTCGAGTGAAAGTAGACAATCTCGTTCGTTCCTGGATTCAATCGATAAACCTATCAGTACATGTCTCTCACCGAGATCTGTGAGGAAGATGATCTGTTGGCTCGAGTGCGCAAACGACGGGTTCGCTTCGGGTGACGTTGAATAGGGAATCGAACACAGTACCTGAACAGATCAATACATATAAACAGCTATTCAGGCAAGGAGCGTTTAAACGTTCTAGATTATGAATCAATCGATAATTGGCTTGTGACCTGATCAGTGTGCTGGGCACTGTACACGCGCGCCTCCCAGTGTCCATCACTCCTATACATGGTGAACAGGTTTCCCGAGCACGTCGTCGCCAGGGCTACAACACCGTATCCACTCGCTTTCCAGATACCATATTTCTTCTCGAATAACAGTGTGACGTACCACGGCAGCATCCACGGAGGCGCTCTGCCACCACACACACCCGATAGCCAATGGGCGATCGACAGGGAACGTAGTGGTAGATCTTGATCGAGTCGTCATCTCAATCGGTCAACAATAGTCATCATATATAGTATCTAGTACAGTAGTACGTACTTGAAGTGGGTGGTGAATAAAAAATACAAGGCAACGCCAACTATCTGAAGTAACGAGTGTTGACTATCTAAAAGAAAAGAATCGCCCACCCAGCACTGCGAACGAGGTTCCCATAGTGTGAATGGAGACAGCGGAGGGGTTGACGAAGCCAGACACGGTCAGACGAGGCACCTCCACGCCGTCCACACCACACACACGCACCTACAACCTCATTTGCCCGTCTCTCGCTCGCGGATAACAATACCTTTGCATGGCCAGTGTCAGCGACGATCCAGAGTTGTTTCGCCTCGTCGTATGCGACTCCGAGTCCCTTCCACGCTGCCCCACCCACCACGCACACTCTACGCGCACACACGTCTCAAAAGAACACCCTGGGGAGTCTTTTCAACACACACTATGCTATCGAAACCTTTCCGATTGGCTTTTCAAATCGGCCTTCGAAACCTGACAACACCTCGGAGACGGTTCCGAAGAACTGACCGGACCATCAGAGCATTTATAAGAGCTCATTGTGAAGCAGCGATATAGCATAGGAACCGCAATACACGTTATTCGAACCAAAATAAATCGATCGGGGAGAGAGAACGGCAGATCGATTGATGACTCACACTTGTTGTCCCGGTCGGCGGCTGCTATGAGCTGTCCGAGAGCCACCGTGTTGCTGGCGAACTCGCCCGTCCCCTCGCCACTAAACAGGGACTCTCCCTTCTCCCTTCCTCTCCCTCTCTTCCCCCCCTCTCTCTCTCTCTCTCTCGCACACTCGCCTTCTGTGCGGGTTGACCCGCGCTGCGCCAGTCGCCTTGTCACTGTATCACCGGCTGACTTGCCCACAAGCACCCACTACTCCACACCCACCTCATCCTTCCCGTTTCGAGCGGAGCGCCCTCGATGCGAACACTGCGGACGATGCGCTCCTCCGGAAGGTTCTACGAACAAACAAGGTAAACAATCATGCAAGCGGTGACCCCTGGAAGCGCGCACCTGTATGCGGGGCGTCTTGAGACGAGGCTCGGCGGATGGAGAGTGACGGCGGCGCATACCTTGATGGAACACTGAATGCGGACAGCAAAACCTCGAAATCATTTACAGGAACAACAACGCGGGAAATTATGCGCGCGGTGCGGCTTGGAGGGACGAGTTTCCACGTTTGTGGACATGAGTACGATCGGGTGAGGCGACTGGTCAGATATGCGAGAGACCGGACTCTCTCTATCACTCGGTTCAATTCTTGCGAAATAATGACGCATACAACGAGAATCCACGAGCTAGAGTCGACTTGCTCGAAAATACAATGACGTCGTTTATGTATTCATCACTAGGCACTACAAAACACAAATATCGGGAAAAAAATCTTTTTTTAAGCAATTTTATTCATAGTCTCGTGAACAAATCTTATGAATAAATTTAAAACATTGAACGGAGTTTGCATTAGTGTCCTAGCTTCGTGAATCGAGGCGTTTGATCTATAAACTGTGCGTATTTTTGTCGCAGGTTCCACACTGCGCTTGCCCGGACGAAGTTGTGGAAAGAGCGTTTGATATCGCCCACGATGGACACACGGTCGTAGCGGAGACTGGAACATGTTAGAGAAAGAGAGAGAGAGAGAGAGAGAGAGAGAGAGAGAATGTTCTACCTCGCCTCGCACGTCTGCCTACAGTACACCCCATCATTCCAGTAGAATCGAGCGCACTTCTGATCGCACAGGATCTTGTGTACCTAGACATGCTCACTTGTCTACTACACTCGTACTCTTGGTTTCCATTGCATACCTTGGGTATACTGAACTGTGCATAGACAGACGACACCGCGTAGATCGATTGATTTCCCTCCCGCACCACTTCCAACACGTCCACCGAATAGCCGTAGATTCCTGCAAAACGCGGTATGACTTCAATGAAGAAAGAGAGAGATGTGGCACCCTGTGTCGTGTTGTGTAGAGTGACAGTGTCGATGAGTGCGTGGCAGTCGCCGTCCCTGCACCACCGACTGCCGTTCTCGCGCAGCTCCGGGGTGCGCAACACCTGCGAGCAACACAGGTACGCATTCACGCTGTCTCGCCTCACAACCTCAGGCATCTCAGCATGTTTCAGTGTACGTGCCTCATTCTCTTCCTAATTAAAATACCCAGGCGACGCTGGTTATCTATAACACGAAGATCTCCTGTCTTCGACCATGGTCACCATTTATGACAGGTGACTTCTTTACGTAACAAAATGTACCAAGTTGATGTACACGATTCACAGTTTTTTGTAACACTAAACAGTAAAAGTGTAACAAGTGAACATACGCTTTGGTCTGCGAGTTGTCGTATCATCTCCTCAGCGGGGACGCGAGAGACAAACAACAACATCTGCTCCTCCATACGCATGTTCCTGCAACAAATTGCTAAGTGAACGGTCGCTGGTTCGATTCCCCTCGCGGGCAATTGTTCTGCCGAATTCCACTACCATCCGGTGGGGTGCGTGAACTCACTCTCACCCTCTGAGAGCCCTACCATCGGCGGCGGCAGTCTTTCAAGATCTTCTACCACGCCTCGCATCCGGAACTGGTCACTTCGCGATGTTCACGCCCATCTACCATGAACAGTCAGGACTCGCGCCGCACTGTTCCAGCCAAGGAGCTCCAATACCTCACTGTAGGATTGTGTGTGCTACCAGATAACCCATCATGCTATCATTGTATGTACATGTCGGAATCAGGCTGATAAACAAACATATATATATATATATATATATATATATATATATATATATATATATAGAGAGAGAGAGAGAGAGAGAGAGAGAGAGAGAGAGAAAGGAAGGAGAGAGGAAGAGAGAGAAGGATAGAGAGAGAGGGGGGAATAGAGAAACACTCAATGATAGATGGTCTTCGGCAGGTCCAACGACGATTCGTAATCGTTCGATTGGGGCAGACGCATGTCCAACTTTCTCCTATAATATATCATTTACACCTCTATACCTTCACAATGACATTCGAATTTTAGAAGAACGTTAGAAACTGTCAGCATGAAGAATGTTCGCTACGCTTACCTAAAATAGTCAGATATCTTCAATTGTTCAAATATATGTAGCGGCAATCGATAATTGAAGAGGAATAGGAACACGTCATCTGTTGCGTTCACCAGCTCGCCTTGCAGAATGCAAGAACAGTTGATCTGAAATATGTTTCCTCTCTCCTCTCTCTCCCCTCTCCCTCCCTCTCCCTCCCTCTCTCTCTACCTGTAGATCTTGCAGGGGCAGACATGCTCTGTCATCATGATAGCATGGATTGAACGTCTCGATTCCCTCTTCCCAATCACAAACAGCGAATGAAACTAGGAGGAATAGAGTGAAAAGTCGCATTTGAGCCTTGTTTACACTGTGAAACTCCGCTCGTTCCTTTCCAAACCGTCATGTCATGTGATATCGTATCAACAATCTGAATCTGAATGGAAACAATCTAGCAACTTTCATTGTTACTTTCTCATACTCAATATTTTCCATTTCCATTCCACACCTTTCGCATGCTCCGTATCTGTACTAGTATTACTCTATTTTCCGTGACTCAAACGCAATGTAGAAAAAAAATACAATCTGGAATGTGGCATGACGAATACGCTCTATTCCTCTATATTCATATCTCTCTCTATCTCTCTCCCTCTCTCCCTTCCCTCTCCCTCCTCCCATTGTACTGTATAACAAAGGGGCGCCGGCCGTATAGGGCGCGCCTCTCGAGGCTCACACCAGCCATGTTCCAGACTGTATGCCGTCTTCCCCTCCTTCTCCTTCTCCTTCTTCTCACTCGCTGCTCCCAAGCCTGTCAGACACTGCCCGGAGGAGTATGCTATAATGGTATGTTTGGTCCTTATAGTCAGCGTCACTCATGTTTCGTATTGGTAAACGTTTTTGTGTGTGTTTGTCCTTGTTTACTTGTGTGTCGAATGTATTTGATCATTTCACAGGGGCGACGACGCCATACGCA
>CAWZYM010000047.1:197500-392076 GCA_963966185.1 Rhabditoides inermis | reverse complement strand
CAGCCTCGTCGGATGCAGACGTCTCCGTGATCAGACTGCAACAACACACACACTATACGAGAAACGAAAACAACTACACTACCACCTCGAAACAAACAAAGGAACATAACACGTCATTTGCCATAACTTGAAATCTTCTATATTCTCCCTGCAATCTCCACTTACCGCTTGGAGAACATCTTGGTGTAGTACTTCTGGAACACGTCCTTGTCGTCATTGTACTTGAACACAATCATCTGAAGGCAAACAATCTCTCTTGGTCTGGATATATCGGTTATGCTAATGGCTGATCACTCTCACTCACCAGCTTGTTCAGCATGTCCTCCAGCTCAGACTCTTCCGGGTTCTTCGCACTTTTCTTCAGCAAACCATCACAGTACCTGCAAACAAGCCCTATACAACAATCCAACTCAACCCTCAACGACAAGACACAAGATCCATGACAACACCATTATTCCAGACAACCAGATAGAAGTAATCCGCCACCTGCTCCAGGCGTACTTGAGACAAACGAAACTCGTTGCATTTCCACTCTTAGACAACTAGGTAGCAAAACACTCAGCCCCTCGCTGATACCTGGCCAACAGCTCGGGGCACTTGCTCATGTTCTTGCCAGCGTGCTTGACAGTCACCGCGTTGCGATTGATGAACTGCGTGGCAGCCTTGTCCAGCGACTGAACAGAGCACATTACAAACTACAATAACTAACAAAAAAGAATAAAGTAAATAATGAAGATGAAGCCATACATACCTGCACGAATCCAGCTTCGTTGTTGAACGAATCAGAGACGAGCTTGGCATAGCGAGAGTGCACCTCCAGTATCGTTGACACAAACAGCTTCGGGTCCTGCAAGTCAACCACGTCTGTTCATACATCACGAATCCGATGAAAAACACCACAACTACCACATCATGACACAAATGTTGGGCAGACTCCTGGCTCCATCTTTGCTTTATCACAATTCGCCTGGACGAACTGTGATAGTAGCTGCGGCGGCCACTAGCCACTCTTCGGGGCCGTGCCTCTCTACTCTACCACCGGTTTCATCCACACCATCCGGCTCTTGCGAGTCGCGGATCGGCGAGTCGAGGGGTCGGACTCGCACTCGCGTCCGACCCCCACACGGACGGCCAATTACAAACCTGCAGCAGAGCTGCGCGAGCACCGCCAGCGAGCGCCACCGGGCTTAGGCTTAAGCATGCGAGAGGAAAGCAGACACGCACGCCCACCCCGAGGGAAGAGCGCCGCGCTGGGAACCACCACAGTACACGTCCACCGGTGGGTGGGATACACACTCCATTCCACTATCCCCCCCTCTCAACCCCATCCCCGTCCCCGTCGACTCACATTGGCGGCCGCGTCGACCACCTTCTCGATGGCGGCCAGTCCCTGCTTCTGGATATGCGCCTCCAGACACTTCTTCAGCTCCGTCAGACCGCCGTCCACGCGCTCGCACAACTACAACAACTTCACATGTCACAATGCAATGCCTGTCCACATACCTTGTACATTCTCGCCAGATCGTCGTCTTTGTGCGACTCGAGCAGACCGCCAAACTCGGCCTGGAACTGCTCCAGCTGCGCCGCAATCAGAACCTGGAAAACAATAATAACAAAACCTATTAATAATGGTTGATTCGAGTGTGGGCTCACCTTCTCGCAAGTGGCGGCGAGCGGGCCCTGGGTGGCCGTGTTGAGGTACATGTCGCACCGGTCGTGCTCCTCCTTCAGCCGCCGCTCCACCTTCTTCATGTACTCCGTCACGGGGTTGTTGGGCGAGGAAGGCGGCCGCCTCTGCCGTGTAGTAGTCCGCGCGTTGCACGCCAGGAACTTCTCCTCGAAGTGCTTCCGGTAGACGCGCAGTCGGTTCGCCTGCTGCGCCGCCTGCGACGGCCGGCTTCGGCTTCTCGATCTGCGACGAGCCAGACGTGTCCGTCCTCGTCCACGCCCAGCTCCACTAAACAATTATTCATAACAACAAACGTTTAAATAATAGTGATAACAAGAAAGCATTTGCGACTGACGTAGCACTCGATGACGCCCGAGATGAGGTTGCGCGGCACAGTCTCGCCGTTCCTCTCCCTTTCGATCAGATCCAGCACCGCCGCAGTAACACGACCCTCCATCTCACCGAACAAGGTGCTCGCGCCACGTCACCAGAGCCAGCTACAACCACAGCAAGTCAACACAAACGAGCAACCAGTGGGTCATCAACCAACACACATAGAAGGCGCCGAGGTACGTACCGTGTAGATGACGAACACGTTAGGATAGCCCTCTTCGAGCTGGCGCTTGATCCAGTGGCGGTTGAGGTAGGCAAATATGCCGTCGACCACCTTGCTGCAGAATCGGAACTCGCTCCATTCCTTCGTGTAGAACCTCAGCACATCCTCGCCGTTCAGATCCTTTCCGCGCTGCAACACAACAAACCAGGTAAAACGAGAACTTGCCACAATAGTAATCCTTATGCAAACATGATCTTACCTCGAGAACACCGGCGACAAACTTCTCGATTGAAGTCTTTGAGCTTGTCGTAGAGCTCGAGTCCGAGGAACTCGGCACCGGAGCGCGCGCTGCCCGACCGTCCGCTGCCGCTCCTCCGCTGGGAAGACTGCGCAGAGGCAGTGTTGTTGCTCATCGCCACACACGTGCAGTAGTCGTACACATAGCTGCAGCCATTCATATCAAAACGTGTCTCGTCCCAATATCAGCACACCTTTTCCACACGACACTCGAGTCATAAATGTAACACTCACGAGTACATCTCCATGTATCGCTTGGGCTCCATCTGTGCTCCGGGCTGGTAGACATGGTGCAGACCTGTCTCCAGCTCACGCCAGATCTGCAACATCATTGGAAAATAAATTCAACTAAGTAACCAATACCAATGTGAAGTTGTTTCGCACCTCGTCAATGGTGAGGTTCTTCTTGCGATTGGCAAGCGACATCTTCCGGTATTATATGTGAGGCTAAGATTCTGAAAAATAAAACAAAAGATGCGCAGGAAATGCTGCAACTTTTCAAATCGATTTCGATTTAGTCGTTTCGCAACCCCGAAATCCGCGCGCCAATCTTGCAAAACACTCACCGGTTCCTTGTTGTGATTTCGACTTTTGCAGCCGCGACCCTCAGGGCGAAAACACACAGTCACTGATCGTCCACTCAAAGTATCGATTGATCAGCTGAGACAAAACTATCCGTTCTGTGCGCGCTCACACACAACCGATGACAATTCGCCTCCTGCAAGTATACAAGGCACAGTCACGTGGTAATTATACAACAACACCAGATGAGAAAATTACAGCAGGAAGTAGCAAAAAATATCAGGAGGTAGCGAGAGAGGAATGGTATCACGAGCTCCTCGAAAAAAAAAACGAACGTCGTATTGCTCGGGGGGATAGAAGTGGGCGGGACGAAACGAATACGCGCGGGAATTCGAACTAGACTAGTCCGCAAAACGAACGTCATAGTGGGAAAAAATACAAAACTGCGATAATACAAGTCAATTGCATTCAGATATGAATAACGTATCTCAACGTGACACACTACAAAACCAGAGCCGATAAAAACACAACATTTATCCGAAAAAAACAACAACAAAAGAGTGTGAAACAAATAACAACATGTGAATTACTAACACACAACAAGATGCTTGATGCTGCCTTGGTGCTGAGATATGTACAGCTAGAGGAGGAAGAGGGCAGCTTGCCGAATGCGGTCGCTCTTCCTCTGCTCCACCACCTTCCGCACCGGCTGCCACGCAGTCTTCAGCTTGCGCGAGAAGTCGGCGACCAGAAACGCGTTTGACTGCCTCTCCACCACACGGCCCACGCACTCTGCAACACATTGATAGGCAACGAGATTCTAAGATGAAATTTCATCATTGTCCAAACTTGGGTGGGGTCGTGTAAAGTTTAACACAAAATGGAACCTGCCGGACGAAGGAATAGAGACTGACCGAGGAGAGTGAGTGTGTCGGCGAGGAACTGTCCTCCCTGGTCTTCTGCAAGTGAGGTGGCGACGAGGGGGGAGATGGCTTCACTCAGCTGCAGCAGCGCCTCCGGCCGCTCGAACGGCGACGCCGATCCCGCCACTGCCACCGCAGACGTCACCACGCAGAAATCGAAGGGACTGCGCGTCGACGGAGGAGTCAGGTCAATGCGC
Source organism: Rhabditoides inermis (assembly GCA_963966185.1). Taxonomy (NCBI): domain Eukaryota; kingdom Metazoa; phylum Nematoda; class Chromadorea; order Rhabditida; family Rhabditidae; genus Rhabditoides; species Rhabditoides inermis. Next base: position 387,912 of record CAWZYM010000047.1, on the reverse strand, counting down.
TTGTCACACACGCCGTTCTTGGTGGCGAGCGAGACGTGAATGGTGACATCGTCGTCGCACGCCTCTTCCACGTCGTACACCTTCATGAAAGTGGCGATGCACTCGATGAAGCGCGGCTTGTTCCACGCCGGCTTGCGAGACGACGCCAAGAACTGCACAAATGCCTGAACAATACTATAAACAGGTGTAAACTAGTTCCGTAACATACAGTGAACAGCTCTCTGTTGTTGCGGCACAGCGAGCCGTAGTTGCGCAGTAGCATGAACAGCACCGACAGTGCCAAACTGCGCACGTTCAGGTGCATGTGTGTCAGCGCCCTGAACGGATCTGATAACGAATGCACTCGTGAAATCGTTCCACCTGAGAACGTGTGCGAGGAAGAGGGTGATGTGGACGCTCATCACGTGCGCCGGCGCCGTGCACACCAGCTCCAGAAGCGACTTGAGCTGTCCGTTCAACGCCACATCATTGCCCTAAACCGATTGTGTGTTCTATAAAAACTGCATGGCATCATGGTAGGTGAGCATCATACCTGATCAGAGATCATCCTGGCAATGCAGGGAATGAGGATGCGCAGCTGGGACTGTATCATTTCGGGGTGAGCCGTCAATAGCTGCTTCGTTCCCACCAACGCGTCTTTCCGGAAGTTCTGACAAAAAATACATATGACGGTTCATTACAAAACTCCTGAACGACAAGACCTGACCTACCTTGTTGAAGTGACCGAGCTGCTTGCACAACTCCTCCAGAGACTTGCCGCGGTAGTTGACTTGAGTTGAGTTGTCGTCCTGAAAACAACAACCTTATAGACGATACACCAAATCAATTAATTATTATGCCATGCCCACATGCCCATAAACACAAAAAACGTGAAATAGTTTAAAACTTACATTATCTTGCAACTGCGTGAGCAGGACGACTTTCTTCGATTTGAATGTGGTGTCGGTCGTGTTTGTCTTCTTCAGCGTCTTTCCCACTTTCAGTTTCACCTTCTGAAACGCTCCTGTTCGAGCTGCTTTCTTTTTCGAAACCATCGTCGAAGGCTGAAATATGACGCATGAGTATCTGTCCTTCGTATCATGAAACAATACAACTTTCGCATCAACAACTTCAAACCACAAAATATACAAAACATAACTAGCAAAAATAAATAAATAAAAATTTCACCAAAAAATTATATCAGTGTTAATTATGCGCTACTCAGAAAAGCCGGTAAGAGATCGTGTAGTTTGGGAGAGACAGACGCGTAAACAGTTTCGGCAGCGCAAACATTTGTGACATTTTTATTCCGCCAATGACTGCGAATTGTTTGCCTGTATCTTTCGAATGGCACCTCAAAGTGTCAGTGATCAAACGAAATTCCGCAATTTCACACTCTGCTAACAGCTACTTACTCTCCCCTCGCTACTCTCTGCCTCATACACACACCCATCCTTGCTCTCTGGTGCATTCAACTGTTTGCTCTCACGTGAGCGGTGACAGTTTTACTCGTTGCACAAACCCGTCAAGTGTGCTTTAGCCTCTCACTCTCTCACACCTCCAGCATGGTATAAAACTCAGCGCCACTCCGGAAAAGACATCGGAGTCTCACTCGATCCACTTCTATCATGCAGAAGCTGTGAGTTCCTCTCATCTCTTCTACTTCTCCTCCTCCCTTCTCCCCCTCACCCTCTCACTCCTCCCTTGCAGTCTCGCTGTCCTCCTCGCTCTCGCTGTCATCGCCTGCGTGATCGACAACTGCTCCGCCCAATACGTGAGTACTCCTTCCCAACCCTACAAACCCTCTATACTCTTCAGCTATAGAATCCCCTACATTACAGTACTACGGTGGATACTCTCCGTACTACGGTGGCTACGGATACGGTGGATACGGATACGGAGGATACGGCTACGGTAACAGCTACTACGGAAGCTACTACGGTTACCCCTCGTACTATGGAGGCTATGGGTACTATGGAAAGCGCGAGGCAGGATTCCATCCCAAGGACGTAGCGGGACAGCAGTAGATGCCCCCATCTACACCCCTACCGTCCACATCCAGACTCGATCTCCATACGAGCGACTTATTTCTATGTACCATACACTAATAAATACACTTTATGCAATCGTATGTACATACATGGGACAAGACCGGGCATATTGACCGACCGAATTGAACACTGGTGGAGGTACGCAACTGTGAACGATCTAGCCACTAGAAACAACGGGAATTGAGAGTACACTACAGTGAACCGGATAGCTACCGTATAGTCAATTATCAAGGATGCGTACGCATCGGTTCTCATACGCAGGACAGAAGCGGAAGAGGGCGACCTTCATTGCCTCTGAACGGTCTGTCCAGATATCCTGACACTGCTTCTCATAGAGGTCGGCGAAACGGCGACAGTAGCCCAGCTTCTGAAAAAAATCTCTCTCTCTCTCTCTCTCCCCCCCTCTCTCTCTCTCCCTCTCTCTCTCTCTCTCTCTCTCTCTCTCTCTCTCTCTCTCTCACCTTCGGTCGTTGCGTGGTTCTCTCTTTGTCAGTATCACTCTGCACTCCCACCAACGGAATAGCATCCTCGGAAATCGAAGCTGGGCGACGTCTGAAAAGATCTCTTTCACTCCCTCTCCCCCTCTCCCTCTCCCTCCCTCCCCCCTCTCTCTCCCTCTCTCCCTCTCTTCCTCTCTCCCTCTCTCCCCACCTCCTCATCTGGAGTCTCCTGTATGACTGTTCATCCTCGTCCTGGCTGTCCAATCGACGCGCGTTCAGCATTCGCCCCCGCGCATAGTACGACCTGCTATATTCCTATTGCATTGACTGTATCACTCCCCCCTCTCTATCTCTCTCTCTCTCTCTCTCTCTCTCTTGTCTTCTCCGTCTCTCCCCGTTTCTCTCACCTCTCTCCCCCGTCTGCCTGATTCGAAGGCATCTCACTCGCTCCACCATTCGGAATGTACTGGTAGTTGCCGAACTCTTCAGCTATCGTACCCTGCACGTATTGAGTATGATCTCGAATTCTCTTCCACTCTCTTCTGTTACTGAAACCCCACCGCCGAGTTTGATCTTCTACTCTCCTACTGGAATGTTTGTGTAGTTAGTAACATGTGGACACATACCTCTTTTCTCGGATTGCGTCAACATACCAAACCAAATTGTCCACAAATTAGTCACCTCTCTATCCATTCAATACCACACAGCCTCCGTGTTTACCTTGATTTTCGACCCTCTGCGATAGGACATCTGCGAGAGAACAACGGGCACGAGAGCTGAAACTACGTTACAGATGAATAGGGTAGACCGAACTGACACTTCGACATACTGATCTTTCTACTGATCAAACTGATGATCGAATTGAATTTAAACGCCTCGATGATATTATCGGATATAAAATCAGCTGCTTCTCTCTCTCTCTCTCTCTCTCTCTCTCTCTTTCTCCTAATCTCACAAGCATTCACAGACACGGATGAAAGGTCTGCTGATCGCCTACCGGCAACAAAAATGAGCGAGAGGGTAGTCATGTCGAGCCACTGCCGCGTCTCGAACCTTCGCCCCTTATATAGCTGTCGGATCGGGAGCGCGTTTGATACTCATCTGTTTTCACAGCACAGTACAAATTCATCTATTCTGGCCCTGTCGCAACCCAGAACAGGAATCGGGTGGTGACGTCTCTAGATGAGCGGAGCATAAACAACGCCCACTACACTACACTCACAGTATGCAACTATCCCCCGTTCAATAATCATGTGGACAAGGCAAGACATGCACCACTACTGAAAAGTTGTCATCTCATGCAAACAAAAAGACAACACAACTATGGATTAGATTTATATGGTGTGAGGGACATTTCTTGCTCATCCCCTCCTCGGCAACCAAAGAAGGAACTATAATGTCACATGCCACGTAGTCCATTGCTCATCTCCAATACCCTTCACCACGGGAAAACGATGACATTGATACGAGACATGACGCGAGGGACGCGCCACATCTCCGTCGAGGACGCGCGAGTCCATGGCGAGCTGGACATGCATATTCCATATCTGGTGCACCACAACAGCCTCACTGGGAGGAGTGGAGAGTGGTAGACCAAACCTCACCCCTCACCCACACGAGTGGAGTGAGTACCACCATGGAAACTGAATCACATCACATTAAACTAAAGCATGTAAACACTTTAAACAGATGAGCGTGGCGGAAGGGGCAGTGGTTGGGCGTTTGGAGAAGAGAGAGAAGAGCCCTTTCTCCTTCTTATACATGGAGGAGGTACATGGAGGAAATTCTCGACAATCTGCAAGCTGTTTACTTGTATTCTGCTTGGTCGAATAGAGAAGATGCTGGATGCAGAACAGTCTGTGGGGCAGGCGGGATTCAGGAGGATTTTCTCTACAGTCGAACACATACACACCATCCGTGAGCTGATTAACAAATGATACGCCTATCGTTTCAATCTGGTGCTGATTTTTCAGGACTATGAAAAGGCATACGACTCTGTCGAATTCAACGCTGTCTGGAATGCACTTCATCGACAGGGAATCAATCCGAAGCTAGTACGACTGCTTGAGATGATCTACGGCAATGCGAAATCAAAAATCAAAGTGGGCAGTGAAGCTGTCGAAGTAGAAGTGAAACGAGGAGTAGGACAGGGCTGTGTACTCAGCCCGGCCCTGTTCAACGCTATTCTCGAAGATGTCCTACGACGGGTGGATTGGAGTAGATGTGGACTGGATATCGATGGAGAAAGGATGAGCCATCTACGATACGCAGATGATCTGATTCTGGTGGCGAGGAGCAAGCAAGCGGCCCAGAAGATGCTCGATGACATAGAAAGGGAAAGCTCTGCTATTGGACTTCGCATTTCCAAGAAGAAGACCGTCTGCATGTCGAATGGCCCTCGTGCCGATCTATTACTGAGAGGAGAGCTGCTGGAGCGCGTAGACGAGTTCAAGTGCGGCGCGCAGTGGAGCGCGGCGGTAGCGCAGTGGATGTGTGCGCGGCTCTCAATCGAAAGGTCACGGGTTCGATGCCGCCCGTGGGCCGAAAGAAGTTCCGCTACCGCGGTGGGTTGGCGACCACCCTGACACGTTGTCAGCCACTAGCCGGAAAACACACCGTCATCGTGGATTCTCATTGCTGGGTTTCTAGAACCATAACATCTAGTACTCTACTGCTTTCCCTCCATTGTCATTGTTCACAGGCATTTCATGTGTGACGCATCCTTGAGGTGTCATCGTGGATTCTCATTGCTGGTTTTCTAGAACCATAACACACCGTCATCGTGGATTCTCATTGCTGGTTTTCTAGAACCATAACATCTAGTACTCTACTGCTTTCCCTCTAATGTCATTGTTCACAGGCATTTCATGTGTGACGCATCCTTGAGGTGTAATAAATTTAATTTTTATTTTTAAGTATCTGGGTTCAATGATTACAGTAAAGAAGGACGATAAGGAGCTACAAAGAAGAATTGGATCTGGATGGGCGGCATTCAACCTGCACAGGCCTTTTCTAACGCGAAAGAATGTGAATATGAAGATGAAGAGGAATGTATGGAAAGTGTGTATCCTGCCAAGTCTGACGTATGCGTCCGAAACATGGTGTCTGAAAGTGGAGCAGAAGGAGAAGCTGCAACGAGTGCAACGAATAATGGAGAGGGCGATGATAGGAGTGACGCTGCTGGATCGAGTGCGCAACACGGGGGTGCGGAGGAGGACAGGACTGGAGGATGTACGAGAAGTTATATGGAAGAAAAGGCGGCGTGGGCGAGGAAGATGGCGAGCGAGGACAGATGGTCGAGGAGAAGAACGGAATGGTACCCGCGAGACAAGACAAGGCGGGTTCGAGCAACCTACATGTTCTGGTGAGACGACCTGAAGGAAGTTCTGGCACGAGGAGGACGTATCGGAGCTGAGTGGATTCAACTGGCACGAGGAGACCCCGAATAGTGGAGCAAGGCGATTGCAGGATCAGCGCCGTAAACTATAGTAAATACCATATTCACGACGATTCCGAATAAATGATTTGATTTGATTTTGAACGCGCAATGAGACCGCCAAGCGAAAAAAATCACTGCTGCCGAATGAACTTGGACCAGCGATAATGCCATCGAAAGGTGTCTGGGAAATATTCGGAAAGGGAACTGCCGTACGATGAACAGGGGGCACGGCCTATAATACAGATGAGATTTCGGAGAACACAAAGAAGGTGACAAAAAACTCGGATCAAAATTGGATCAAATAATTTCGACCTTCACTAATTCTTTCTTATTTTTGCCTAAGACAGGGATAAGAAACATGTATTTGGATGACAGAGAGGCAGACTTGGAATGAGATGAAGTCAGTGCGCGAGTGATTGATTAGCCGATCCTAGTCTCACATAATACATCGGCATTAACATACACGAGAACATGTAAGCGAGACGCCGTGGCCATGTTGGAGAAAACGGATGGATGGGTAGATGGCTCCGGTGGGTAGATGATTGCGTGCGCGAGCGGAACTCACTGTTTTGAGAGTCTACTGTCATCTAGCCAGAGGCACAACAGAGGATTTCATAACAAAAAAATGCCACTGCTGCAACGCATACAGCATTCATTACAGAATTGTTTTATATGCGCATGTACTTGAAGTAACAAGAAAAATAACATACGTGAACAATCCACTTCACAAAAAACACTTCACAAAGTACTGAACAGGAATAGTTACAGAAAATAGGGTTATATACATAAAACAAAACAGAGACCAACAAATTAATATTTACAAAGAGGGCTTCAGCGATCAGACACCCTGAAACTGTTAACTTCATCTCTCTGCTCTGTCTTCCTCTGTCTCTCTTTCCTCTCCCTCTCTCTCCCTCTCTCTCCCTCTCTCTCCCTCACCCCTCCCTCTTCGATAGCCATCTCCGCGAGCGCATCTCCCGCCTCCTGGGCTGCCGGATCGATATCCATCGAAGGAAACACCACAGACAGCGACCTCACCTGAACAAACAAACCATTATCTGATTATTACCTGTAAATTAGTAATGGCAGGACTCCATCAAAATTTTCACTGACGTACCGTGTCGTCGAGGTGGATATGCGAGGAGAGGCTGTACGCAAGGGAAGTCACACTCACACACATCTAAACAAAAGAGGCATGAGAGAAATCGATGAGAGAGAAGGAAAGGAAAGAGAAGGAGAAAGAGAAAGAGGAGAGAAGGGGATAGCTAGAGAAATGGAAAGGGAAAGGTATGAAAAGGGAAGGTACCTGCTCCCGCGGCTTTTCCTGGTCCCTCGATACCTCTCTCTCGCTCCTCTCTTTTATCTGCTTGCAGCTCTCCTCAAATCAAAGAGTTCAATCACACACCAGGCATCAGGGTCACTTCAGCCCTCCGTACACTCACTCACCTCCTCCACATTTCTCACTTCCCACTTCTCTTGATCTTCTTTCTGTGTTTCCTCCCTCTCCCCGATGACGAAACGGAACATCTTGCCGATCTGTACAGCAAATGAAGTGTACAACAGTATTTCGCAAGACTTGTTCGAACGCCTACGGTGTCTCCGCTTTGCTGCTCCAAGCCCTGCTCCTCGTGTCTCTGTCCTCCTTTCTGCGCCTGCTCCACAACGCCCTCCTCCTCCATGTATTCCAAAGCAGACTGCTTGTTCGTCTCAACACAAAACAACTTTTTTAAAAAACACTAATAAGCAGAAACGCAGCTAATGAAAACCCACCCACCCTGTGATCGGACACCTGCTGTTCCACACTGCCGCTATCCTCCCCTCCCTTCTCCTTCTCCATGTTCTGCTCCTGCTCCTCCTGCTCCAGTAAGAACATCGTGTCGTCCTACATGACGTATTCACAAAACTTATTGAAGATATCTTTCACTTGGTCTCCACAATGATGGTGGTCTGCGCATTCCTGTTCCACAGCCTCTCCTCCCTGCTCCTTCTCCTCCTCCTCCGAGTCACTATCGAGGATGATGGGTCGGTCGATCGATCCATACGCAGAGTCCGCATCAGGCGCCTACAATGATTCAATCGGCATTAAAATACAATTCCAATGAACAACTATTACCAATTACAATGATCATGAACAATCATATCATTCATTCTTATTACGTATGATAGAAATCAAATTGCGTTATAAACTTTCCTCCAACCACCCTATCTGAACGTACCTCGGCAGTCAGCTCCGTCTTCACTCCCCGCGTCTCGTAGATGAACTGCACCTCCTCCTCCTCCTCCTCCTCCCCCTCCTCCTCCTCCTTCTCCTCCCCCTCCTCCTCCTCCTCCTCCTCCTCCTCCTCCTCCTCCTCCTCCTCCTCCTCCTCCCCCTCCTTCTCCTTCTCCTTCTCCTCCTCCTCCTCCTCCTCCTCCTCCCCCTCCTCCTCCTCTTCCTCCTCCTCCTCCTCGTCACTCTCCGCCACACACATATCAACGATGCGATGATCGTCCCCGAGGTTCGGATCGGCTCGGATCGGCTCGCCAGCGGACAGCTCGGAGAGGACGGGAGGCGGCGGAGGCGGATCCAACACTCCAGCAGGCAGTGAGGCTGGAACGGTCGGAACTTGTAGCGAACAGGGATTCTCGAATAAGTGACTCATCACTGCACAAGTGAGAGAGCGAGAGGCGAGAGGAGAAAGAGAGAAAGAGAGAGAGAGAGAGAGAGAGAGAGAGAGAGATACTGACGATTCGAAATCATGTCGCGCCGAGTCTCCTCGATCGGAACAGGCTCGATTCCGTCGGGACGAGACGAGAGGTAGAGCTCATACATCTGACAGCCCATGCCCTGGAAAGATATTCTCTCCCCCCCCCTCCCTCTCTTCGCACTCACCCTCCTCCTGGTGACGGCCACCCTGCCCTCCGGGGTGATTGCAATCTGTGCAGTGTATGGGAACGCGCCTCCCTCTCTCGCAGGCACAACCACCTTCCACTTCTTCAAACCAGCCGCGTCGAACGCCTTAATTCAAAGTTATTCAGACACACATCTATATAAATATCGGAAAAGACATTCGAAAAAGGTACGGCATACAAAACTATGCCACGAAAGCATGTGCGTTGTAGTGACAGGATGGAGCGAATGAACTGACGTAGATCGAGCGGGTGCCCGCGTCTGCTACTAGCATCGCCCCGTCACAGCCAGCAAACACACCCGACACGTACGCCAGCCTGCAAACGCATCCCCTCTCCCCCTCTCTTGCCCCAACTCACTCATCCCCTCCTCCTATCTCCTTTCTCTGCCTTCTTGTCTCAACCAGAGTGTCTCCACTCGAGTGAAAGTAGACAATCTCGTTCGTTCCTGGATTCAATCGATAAACCTATCAGTACATGTCTCTCACCGAGATCTGTGAGGAAGATGATCTGTTGGCTCGAGTGCGCAAACGACGGGTTCGCTTCGGGTGACGTTGAATAGGGAATCGAACACAGTACCTGAACAGATCAATACATATAAACAGCTATTCAGGCAAGGAGCGTTTAAACGTTCTAGATTATGAATCAATCGATAATTGGCTTGTGACCTGATCAGTGTGCTGGGCACTGTACACGCGCGCCTCCCAGTGTCCATCACTCCTATACATGGTGAACAGGTTTCCCGAGCACGTCGTCGCCAGGGCTACAACACCGTATCCACTCGCTTTCCAGATACCATATTTCTTCTCGAATAACAGTGTGACGTACCACGGCAGCATCCACGGAGGCGCTCTGCCACCACACACACCCGATAGCCAATGGGCGATCGACAGGGAACGTAGTGGTAGATCTTGATCGAGTCGTCATCTCAATCGGTCAACAATAGTCATCATATATAGTATCTAGTACAGTAGTACGTACTTGAAGTGGGTGGTGAATAAAAAATACAAGGCAACGCCAACTATCTGAAGTAACGAGTGTTGACTATCTAAAAGAAAAGAATCGCCCACCCAGCACTGCGAACGAGGTTCCCATAGTGTGAATGGAGACAGCGGAGGGGTTGACGAAGCCAGACACGGTCAGACGAGGCACCTCCACGCCGTCCACACCACACACACGCACCTACAACCTCATTTGCCCGTCTCTCGCTCGCGGATAACAATACCTTTGCATGGCCAGTGTCAGCGACGATCCAGAGTTGTTTCGCCTCGTCGTATGCGACTCCGAGTCCCTTCCACGCTGCCCCACCCACCACGCACACTCTACGCGCACACACGTCTCAAAAGAACACCCTGGGGAGTCTTTTCAACACACACTATGCTATCGAAACCTTTCCGATTGGCTTTTCAAATCGGCCTTCGAAACCTGACAACACCTCGGAGACGGTTCCGAAGAACTGACCGGACCATCAGAGCATTTATAAGAGCTCATTGTGAAGCAGCGATATAGCATAGGAACCGCAATACACGTTATTCGAACCAAAATAAATCGATCGGGGAGAGAGAACGGCAGATCGATTGATGACTCACACTTGTTGTCCCGGTCGGCGGCTGCTATGAGCTGTCCGAGAGCCACCGTGTTGCTGGCGAACTCGCCCGTCCCCTCGCCACTAAACAGGGACTCTCCCTTCTCCCTTCCTCTCCCTCTCTTCCCCCCCTCTCTCTCTCTCTCTCTCGCACACTCGCCTTCTGTGCGGGTTGACCCGCGCTGCGCCAGTCGCCTTGTCACTGTATCACCGGCTGACTTGCCCACAAGCACCCACTACTCCACACCCACCTCATCCTTCCCGTTTCGAGCGGAGCGCCCTCGATGCGAACACTGCGGACGATGCGCTCCTCCGGAAGGTTCTACGAACAAACAAGGTAAACAATCATGCAAGCGGTGACCCCTGGAAGCGCGCACCTGTATGCGGGGCGTCTTGAGACGAGGCTCGGCGGATGGAGAGTGACGGCGGCGCATACCTTGATGGAACACTGAATGCGGACAGCAAAACCTCGAAATCATTTACAGGAACAACAACGCGGGAAATTATGCGCGCGGTGCGGCTTGGAGGGACGAGTTTCCACGTTTGTGGACATGAGTACGATCGGGTGAGGCGACTGGTCAGATATGCGAGAGACCGGACTCTCTCTATCACTCGGTTCAATTCTTGCGAAATAATGACGCATACAACGAGAATCCACGAGCTAGAGTCGACTTGCTCGAAAATACAATGACGTCGTTTATGTATTCATCACTAGGCACTACAAAACACAAATATCGGGAAAAAAATCTTTTTTTAAGCAATTTTATTCATAGTCTCGTGAACAAATCTTATGAATAAATTTAAAACATTGAACGGAGTTTGCATTAGTGTCCTAGCTTCGTGAATCGAGGCGTTTGATCTATAAACTGTGCGTATTTTTGTCGCAGGTTCCACACTGCGCTTGCCCGGACGAAGTTGTGGAAAGAGCGTTTGATATCGCCCACGATGGACACACGGTCGTAGCGGAGACTGGAACATGTTAGAGAAAGAGAGAGAGAGAGAGAGAGAGAGAGAGAGAGAATGTTCTACCTCGCCTCGCACGTCTGCCTACAGTACACCCCATCATTCCAGTAGAATCGAGCGCACTTCTGATCGCACAGGATCTTGTGTACCTAGACATGCTCACTTGTCTACTACACTCGTACTCTTGGTTTCCATTGCATACCTTGGGTATACTGAACTGTGCATAGACAGACGACACCGCGTAGATCGATTGATTTCCCTCCCGCACCACTTCCAACACGTCCACCGAATAGCCGTAGATTCCTGCAAAACGCGGTATGACTTCAATGAAGAAAGAGAGAGATGTGGCACCCTGTGTCGTGTTGTGTAGAGTGACAGTGTCGATGAGTGCGTGGCAGTCGCCGTCCCTGCACCACCGACTGCCGTTCTCGCGCAGCTCCGGGGTGCGCAACACCTGCGAGCAACACAGGTACGCATTCACGCTGTCTCGCCTCACAACCTCAGGCATCTCAGCATGTTTCAGTGTACGTGCCTCATTCTCTTCCTAATTAAAATACCCAGGCGACGCTGGTTATCTATAACACGAAGATCTCCTGTCTTCGACCATGGTCACCATTTATGACAGGTGACTTCTTTACGTAACAAAATGTACCAAGTTGATGTACACGATTCACAGTTTTTTGTAACACTAAACAGTAAAAGTGTAACAAGTGAACATACGCTTTGGTCTGCGAGTTGTCGTATCATCTCCTCAGCGGGGACGCGAGAGACAAACAACAACATCTGCTCCTCCATACGCATGTTCCTGCAACAAATTGCTAAGTGAACGGTCGCTGGTTCGATTCCCCTCGCGGGCAATTGTTCTGCCGAATTCCACTACCATCCGGTGGGGTGCGTGAACTCACTCTCACCCTCTGAGAGCCCTACCATCGGCGGCGGCAGTCTTTCAAGATCTTCTACCACGCCTCGCATCCGGAACTGGTCACTTCGCGATGTTCACGCCCATCTACCATGAACAGTCAGGACTCGCGCCGCACTGTTCCAGCCAAGGAGCTCCAATACCTCACTGTAGGATTGTGTGTGCTACCAGATAACCCATCATGCTATCATTGTATGTACATGTCGGAATCAGGCTGATAAACAAACATATATATATATATATATATATATATATATATATATATATATATATAGAGAGAGAGAGAGAGAGAGAGAGAGAGAGAGAGAGAAAGGAAGGAGAGAGGAAGAGAGAGAAGGATAGAGAGAGAGGGGGGAATAGAGAAACACTCAATGATAGATGGTCTTCGGCAGGTCCAACGACGATTCGTAATCGTTCGATTGGGGCAGACGCATGTCCAACTTTCTCCTATAATATATCATTTACACCTCTATACCTTCACAATGACATTCGAATTTTAGAAGAACGTTAGAAACTGTCAGCATGAAGAATGTTCGCTACGCTTACCTAAAATAGTCAGATATCTTCAATTGTTCAAATATATGTAGCGGCAATCGATAATTGAAGAGGAATAGGAACACGTCATCTGTTGCGTTCACCAGCTCGCCTTGCAGAATGCAAGAACAGTTGATCTGAAATATGTTTCCTCTCTCCTCTCTCTCCCCTCTCCCTCCCTCTCCCTCCCTCTCTCTCTACCTGTAGATCTTGCAGGGGCAGACATGCTCTGTCATCATGATAGCATGGATTGAACGTCTCGATTCCCTCTTCCCAATCACAAACAGCGAATGAAACTAGGAGGAATAGAGTGAAAAGTCGCATTTGAGCCTTGTTTACACTGTGAAACTCCGCTCGTTCCTTTCCAAACCGTCATGTCATGTGATATCGTATCAACAATCTGAATCTGAATGGAAACAATCTAGCAACTTTCATTGTTACTTTCTCATACTCAATATTTTCCATTTCCATTCCACACCTTTCGCATGCTCCGTATCTGTACTAGTATTACTCTATTTTCCGTGACTCAAACGCAATGTAGAAAAAAAATACAATCTGGAATGTGGCATGACGAATACGCTCTATTCCTCTATATTCATATCTCTCTCTATCTCTCTCCCTCTCTCCCTTCCCTCTCCCTCCTCCCATTGTACTGTATAACAAAGGGGCGCCGGCCGTATAGGGCGCGCCTCTCGAGGCTCACACCAGCCATGTTCCAGACTGTATGCCGTCTTCCCCTCCTTCTCCTTCTCCTTCTTCTCACTCGCTGCTCCCAAGCCTGTCAGACACTGCCCGGAGGAGTATGCTATAATGGTATGTTTGGTCCTTATAGTCAGCGTCACTCATGTTTCGTATTGGTAAACGTTTTGTGTGTGTTTGTCCTTGTTTACTTGTGTGTCGAATGTATTTGATCATTTCACAGGGGCGACGACGCCATACGCATCCTATTCCGATATGACAACCTCCAAGTGTAGGGAGGACCTACAGAAGAACTGGTGCGCTATCAAGTGAGTGGAGAGAGGCAGAGAGAGAGAGAGAGAGAGAGAGAGAGAGAGAGAGAGAGAGAGAGAGAGAGAGGTAGTGGTTCAGCTACTCGCCGACTGCCAACTCTGCCTCGTTCGCGTGTGCCAACTCGTTTCCCTCCCAGCTGGGAACACCCACGTGCGGGGATGGACCAGGGGCCATCAACAACGGGGGATGCAGGAGTGTGGGTGGAGGGGAGGGAGAAACAGAGAGAGAGAGAGAGAGAGAGAGAGAGAGAGAGAGAGAGAGAGAGAGAGAGAGAGAGAGAGAGAGAGAGAGAGAGAGAGAGACTATTCCAGGTGCAAACGCCCCAAGGCATGTGCTACATGTGTTGCTGTCGCGGCGGTAACTGCAATAGTCCGGCGATCTTTCAAAGGTCTTCCTCCCCCTCCTCTCCTAACCTTTTCTCCTTTCCAGGGAAGTCTCAAAGCAGCTTGGCCAGTTCCAATCCACGGGACAATATCCGCAATCCATCCATATCAGTCCCTATGCCTACTACAGTTCCGCATCTCAAACCACTCTTCTCATTTTACTAGTTGCCGTGTTTGTTTCATTTCTGTGAATATATTTGAACATCATAAAATGTTTAGGAAATACTATAATACGTTACAAAAACGGAAAACTGACGACTATTATATTCATGAATTTATCATAAAATAATCCTCCTTTCACAATGCGTTCACAATATCGAATACCAAAATTTCCATAGTACACACTACTCAACAAATCATACTTAACAAAACATAAATAACGCAACGGATAGGAGAATTGTGATATACTCGATGTGGTGGGAGATCTTCTCTATATGAGAGGCTTCTCGTCGTCAAACTCCTTCTTCACTCTCTTCCGGTCCCTGTCCTCGTCCTTCCTCTTCTCACTACGATCGTCGTCGTGACGGCGGGAGCTAGGAACATTGTCTTCGTATACTTGACCATCTCTAGTACACCTCCCTCCCTACACTATCCCAACACTCCGTCCTCCACGCACCTCCTCTTGTCGTCGTCCCTCTTCCTCCTGCCGTCCCTGTCCCTGTCGTCCCTCTTGCGTGCCCTCTCCCCGGACCCACTCCTGCTCCTCCTCCGACTGCTCCTCTCGGCCCGCCTCTCCCTGTCCCTCTCCTCCCTCCCCTCCCGCCCTCTCTCCTCCCTGCTGTCGCGGGTCGACCGACTCCTCTTCGGAGATCGAGATGATCGTCGTCTGTGACTGCTGCGCCCGCTGCGGTGGTAGTCCTCACTTCTCAAACACAACCATCAACCACCCCTTCCCGCCCTTCATCTCCATCCCTCGACTCACCCCTCCTCCTCCTCCCAGTCACCAGACTCCCTCCGTTCTATCGAGAAGTCGTGTCCCATGAGCGGCGGCGGCCGGCCCATTCCGTCCATGGGGAATCCGGGAGGCCGCATCGGTCCCGCTCCAGGAGGGAACATGGGCCCCGCCCCAGGAGGCCCGCCCATGAAGCCGAACGGCGGAGGAGGCATGTTGGTGGGGGGCATTCCCATGCGAGGCACTCCCGGGGGTCCCACTCCGGGTGGTCCCATAGCGCCGGGAGGACCCATGCCCATAACAGGAGGGGGCAGGTTGGGGTTGAATCCTGGCGGCGGCATCGACATATCCAAGCCCATTCCCATGCCAGTCGGTCCAGACTTGCCACCGTCCGCTCCCGGCGGACCAGGCTCCTCCGCACTTGGAGGTCCGTCTGAAAGCAGAGGAATAATGAGAGAGAGAGAGAGAGAGAGAGAGAGAGAGATGGGGGAGACGCACCGACTCCTGGCGGCATCACTCCCATTCCCATGGGGGGCGGCTTGGAGAAGTCAATGGCAGCCGGCACGGCAGGATTAGGCTGGATCACAGTGCGAATAGTGGAGCCACAAGAGTTGTGCTGAAATCAATCAATACCCACGCATTCATTAGAGTGAGAGTCAGCGAGCACAACGACCACCCACGTCGTCTCTCTTCTTCTTCAATCCCCCTCCATGTTGCCCGCCTCCCCCGCTGTGATGCCCGCCGCCTCCGCCATTCTCCAACATCATAGGCACAGCCCGCGCAGAGCTCGACACTCAAAACCAACAATGACAATAGATATTGAATATTCGTTATTTTCTATTTCAACACACGAAGATAACCCACCAGTGCCGAGTGGGTTGACGAGTTGGATAGAATTGAAGAGAGCCTTGTTGGCGTCCTTCTGGCTGCCGTACTCGTGCCGCAGCTTCTTCTGCCGCTCACAGTACATGTTCCACGTCTCCTCGGTGAACCCGTAGTTGAAGTAGTCGTTGAGGTCGGCGCCCGGCTGCCGCCACGGCTTCTCCTCCGCCTCGGCCAGATCCACGTCGTAGATGGGCTGTCCGTCGAGCGACGGCACCGCGTCCATGTTCAGACGACCGGCCGCCGCCGTGGCGCCAGACGCAGCCGGGACAGTTGCGCCCTTCTGCAATACACAAGTATACAATACCTGAACAACAACAACAACAACCTTTACTCACAACTTGGAACTGGACATTGGGTCGTCCGTCCTGGACAGTGACCTGCACCTGCTCCTCGCCATCCTCGTCGTCGTCCGAGGCAAACGGGTTCTCCTACAACAATACTCTCCTCGTCAGCCTACTAAACCGACATAAATCTGTTGTGAGTAGAGTAAAATGATACTTCCTCCTCGTCTCCCCCTTCTTCTGCTGACTCGGCTACAGAGTCCATCGACGCGTCCATCGCTGCAGACTCGTCTGCCACTGCCGGTTCGTGATTCTCCTGAACAAGCATTGTAGGTGTTTTTTTTCGCAACAACAAATGAATAATGAAGTGATATCACCTCGTAATGTGCTTCATCCACTCCGGCCGGAAGTGGCTGCACGTCCTCCATTCTACAAACCACACGAATATCAACTGATACACCATGCAAATTCATATAGCATTGCTCGGCCACGAACCGATGAAAGACATTCACAACACTAAAACGACAATGAACAACTTTTATTCCAAATTAGGATCCTATTCCTTTATTCCTTTATATACACTCTTATATAAACAAATGAGATCGCACACATCAATCACTATAGAAAAATCCTTAATACAAATGGCAATGTTACGATACACGAATAAGCTAAAAGCCAAAAAAGAAGAAGACTAGATGGGAAAACGTCACTGTATGAGAAACTTGTTTGGGTAGAAGAGTAGTCCCTGGACGGTGTCGTCCCTGCAGAGGAGTGCGCGCTGCTCGGCTGCCAGCAGGCGCTCCCTCGCCAGCACCACAGTGATGCCCGTCTCCGCCGCCAGCTCACTCGCCGTCGCCCGGCCCTGCGCAGCCACGAACAACGCCGTCGCGTCCACCGTGCTCTCCACGCTAGCACTCTTCAGCTGAACCACCAACACTCCTGACGCGAACTCGTGCAGCCTCAAACATCAACATCATGTACAACTCAATCACAAAGATGAACAGGAAACAGGACATAACACGTCCCAAGACACACCACTTCGTAACAAATAACGACCAGCAACTGTGAAAAATAAGTATCGTTTCCGGTACTCACTCAATCTTGCCCGGCACTGCACCCAATGCGTTGCACGCATGGAGAACGTCCTCTGGTGAGAGCAACTCCATTCCCCTCGCACGGTTGACGCGACAGTACACCTCCGGGAGAGTCATCATTCCGCCGCACTCCTGAAAACAGCTATCAACGTCAAACGCCACATCAGTAGGCCCCATTATACTTTCACGCTGACGCTCCCGTGCAAAAGATGCAACTATTGATTTCGTTGACGCTGCGTGATCAAAATCAATAGGTGCATCTTTTGCACGAGAGCGTCAGTGAATATAATGGGGCGTAACATTCAAAAATCATATTCCTACTCCACCCTCATCATTCCCTATCCCCTTCCGTTCCCGCACGGTCTCCTATTACCATGTTCAATCGCTCGTCCAAAAGAAGCAGCGGGCGCGATCCCAACAAGCAAGGTATCGGATAACCCCCCGCCATGTCCATAGCAATAATGTTGAGCGCCCAAGAGCGGCAACAGCAACAGTCGGAGCAAGAGCAAGAGTCAGGACAAGAGTGCGGTCGGGTCGACGACGACGAGCAAGACGGGGCAGGCGAGCAAGACGGGCAAGGGAGACGCCGAGGCGGCAGCCGCGTCCGCCCCTCTCTCCAACGAGCCGCAGTCCGCCCAGTCCCAACACGGCAAGCGAGTGCTGTGTCTGTCGGATCAAGTCGTCGGTACGAACACAACCTCTTCAAACATGCCAACAGCCTTCACGCCGACAGCATTGCAGACCGTCTCTATCGCTCCTCCTTCCTCCTCCTGTTCGTTGTCACTCACGCGTGCACCATAGCACTCATCCTCTACACTGCCCTCCACCAAAAGCCCCACGACAACACACAATGCGTACGTCTCTCTTCAATTTGAACCAAATAGCTCCCAACTTCAGCCCGGCACCCCCAACACGGTTTCGGTATCTCCCACCGTCTAGCCAACTTCCTCCATACATTAAAAATTAAAATCATAATAAACCTGTATAACCGTACCTGTAGCGGTTTCTCGAGTATGGCGGTGAGCTCCTCGGCGAGTTTCATGTAGTATTGCTGGCCGCCGCCGTACTCAGCCTTTGTCACCGGGTCCGACACTCCCAGAGACAGCAGGTACGACTTGAACTCCACCGTCTGAAACATCATCACATCATCACGTCATCTGAAACCCTTACACCTCGTCGTCACTGATCTCTCCCTTGCGGGCGCGCATCTTTTCGGCGATTTGCTTGGAGAGGGAAACCATTTCCCTAGCAGACTCCATCAGCTTCGACATGTCCTCGAACGCCTGAACAAACGCATTTGAGACCCACTACTTTGATTTACTTGAAAACGTACCATGGAAATGGAGTCGTGTGTCCTCTGGTGGTGTTCAGCTAGGCGCTTTTCGATGCCGCCGATTCCGACGGCGCGTGCAGTGTGGTGGGAGGCACGCGACTGCAGAGTGGAGTGATTAGGATGGAGGGGAGAGGAATGTGCTCACCCCGCCCGAGCTGCTGCCGGACGACGAGCGCTGCCACGTCTTGCGCGACAGAGCCTCCTCGTACTTCTTGAAGAACTGAAACTACCTAGCTACAACAACAATATGCTAATCATACTCACGTCGTCCTCTCCTCCGTTGCGAAACACGAAGCGGATAAAGTTGAAGGGCGACGCATTCACGGGCCCCACACTCTGCACGGGAGCAGGTGCGAGCTGAACATAATTATCATAAGTAGTACTTCAAACTTTTCACAACAAACTTTTTTTCACAAACCTTGACGATGATCTTCCCACCGCGACTGAACATGGACTTGTGATGCTTCTCCACCGACTGAACAAGGCTGTGGTGCAACACCAAGCGACGAGTCTGGAATGTGTTCCGGTCAACAACAAATTACCTTACGAAATACTTACAGGATCGGCGGAATCGGCCCATATGATTCGGTGGAGTGTCAGCGAGGCAGTACCCTGCTCGAACTCGGTCTGCAAATGTTTATTGGTTTCAGGAGGCCATCAATGATTTTTTTCGTACACAATATCACTTATTCAAACCTCATCAGTCACTTTTCGCATTCTGAAAAGCGTTTCGCGAAAATTCTGAACTATTAGAAATATAGAACGCTTGCAAAATATTGAATGAAATGTTCGTACCTGTTTGACGTCTCCGTCGTAGATTCCGACGTTGCCGGCTTGGCAGAGCAGGTCTTCCATGCTCTCGCCCGCCTGATACCATGTCAGACGGTTCATCCTGCTATCAACCCTGAAATAAAACACTGTAAATCGATTGTACACCATAATAAACAACACAGAACAAAAAACAACAAAATATCGAATAAGAAAAGCTACCGTAATCTATGACAAAAGAGCAACTATTTTCTAAATGGTTCAACGTGACAATTAAATGTTTTCTTACATTTTGCATTTTTGTCTTTATATTTTTGTAATTTGTTGTTTATGTTCGTGCTACCGAAACAATAATATTATTTCCGTTTCTACGAAAAAGTGAATGCTTCAGTTTGTGTGATAGGTTGGTGATGTGTGCTTGACAACTGAAACTTTGTTTCAAGTTAAGTACGTTTCATCTTTTGTTTATGTCTGACTTTTTGTTTATATATATTTATTAATATACGCAACTTACCTTCCATTTGCACCCTCGGCATCTGCTCCGTCTCGGGAACGCTCTAATTTGCATGATGTCCTCTCATGCATTCCATCCTCTCTCTACACGCGATCGTATTCGGTTGCCGCGACAACTATCGGGGAGTTATGGATGTCATCCCTCCATTACCACCCCCTGCCTTCTTCTCATATCCCATTCCCGCACTATTGCGTGTGCGTTCGTCTCGCCTCTAAATGGTCATGGTCACACATTTCCACCTTCTTTCATTCTCATTCCTTCTCTCTTTAGCTACATAGTTGGTCAACCCCCGCTGAGGCTCATCTTCTTTCTCACAACGTGTCGCTTATTTTCCGACGTTTGACTTGCCTTGATAGACTAAATGCACAGCACTCATGCATACGTTTTATCCATTGCAGCCCTATGCCCGAGCCCGCGCCGCTCACAGTCGATGAGACGAAACTGTTCAAGGCGATTGAGACAGGTATCTTTCGCATGTCTATCGTGTTGCCGTAATCTTTCCGTGCCGAGGAGGAATACGTAGGTTGTGTTGTTGTAGGCGACTCGGCCGAAGCGATCCGCCTGTTGGATGCGGGTGTGAGCGTGCACTGTCATGACAGCGATGGAATGTCTCCTCTCTCACAGGCTGCGTACAAGGGAAACATGGTGAGTGTGGGATAGGAGTTTCCGTATGATTACCCACTTCTCCAGGAAGTGACGTCTGCCTGCCTGCGTCACGGCGCGGACGTGAATGAGAAGAAGCACAAACACGGATACACTGCGCTCATGTTCGCTGCACTCGCGGGTGACTTGTTGTTGATGTCGTTGGCACGGTCGATGTTGTTTGGATGATGTGTTGTGTTGCAGGCAAGCCGGAATTGTGTTGTGTTCTTCTGGACGCAGGGGCACACTCGTACCCCACCAACTCGATCGGCAAGAGCGCCTGTGAGATGGCCGCCTTTGTCGGTGAGGGAGAATGTTTTTTTTCCTGAAACTCCTGGTATTTCTCTATCTGACAAACACATCGATCACAGTTTGATCTGAAAAAGCTTCAGGCCAGCACGAGTGTGTCTCTATCATCAACAACCACGTGGGACCGTCGCAGATCGACGCTTTTCTCCATCCAAAGGTGACTCCCCCCTCTCCTCTGACCGCCTTCTCCCTGCAGGGTTCCGAGAGTGAGGAGCGCTTCCCCGACCACCTCACCCACTTCATCCACTCACTGGCCAGCACTCATCAAGTGAGTGTCCTTACACTTACAACTACTGATACAAGATAATACATTAACGATTTTCAATTTGTTCTGATTTGTGATGATTGAGTGCCGATGAGTGCGGCTACATTCCGGACGAAGCAAGTCTGTAATCGTGTTGCCACGATGTGCTATGATTGCAGATCCATCCGGTGTCTCTGATCTTCAAGATCATAGCATACGAGCATGCGATGGAGTACCGTAAGAAGGTGGGGTACGTGCTGGATCGGATATTCGAGAAGCAGCTGCGATGCAAGCAGGGCAACGAGGTACTTCTTCTTTTCATTATCCTTCCAATACTCTGTTCTCTGATATTGTGTTTTCAACTCTTTTTCACCAAAAACTTTAATGTATACTGATTCCGGACAAATGTTCTCATTAATGTGTACATTGTACTGTGTGTTGTTGAGGTGATGTCTCTGAAACTGTGGCTGGTACTGTTTGTGTGGCGAGAGTGTGGAAAGGCGTGGGACGCGCGGCCAGAGAAGACTGCCAACGAGTCACTCACACTACTCGCCAGGTCACTCGTACAAATGGTCGACGGACAACAGGTACGCAATGCCGTCTCAACTCGTCTCGTCTCCCTCTCGTCTCCCCCTCCCCCTCTCTCTTCTTCTCTCTCTTCTCTCTCTATTCTCGATGTTCCAGAACCGCCCTGTATTGGAAGCTATGCTTCGCACCGCAGTGCACGCTTTCCCCTACAAGCAGTCGCTGCTCCACGAGACGCTGAGCAAGGTAGGAGGGGAAGAAAGTAAAATAAGACAGGTATACATGATTAGGGGAATACAAAATGAAAATGAGAGAGTATGATGTGATGTATTTGTTTTCAGGCGTTGTCCAAGTCGTGTCCTTCTACTCGCCCTTCTGCGTATGACTACGTGGTACAGGCATTGTTCGGCCAGCGCATCCTCGCAGTCTCTCACTTCTGCGCCGTGTGTGGAGTGCCGAATGCGGCCAAGAGGTGCCCCAAGTGCAAGGTACGCTGTCTCCCGTCACCCCCCCCCCCATCTCACCTCACCTTCTCTATATTCAGTCGTGCGTTTCAGTTGTCATACTGCTCGCAGCTCTGTCAGAAGTTTGACTGGCCGGTGCACAAAACGTTTTGCAACAAGTTCCGGGAGTGGGCCGAGGAGGCGGAGTATGAACATGCGCCTGAAGAAGGTGGGGGAATTTGCATATATGGCGAGATGACGTCATAGTCATTGTTCCAGGCGGCATCTCGCTAGACCAGCTGCAGTTGAACATGAAGGAGAAGGAGGGAGAAGAAGGAGCAGTGGAGAAGGGAGTGAAGATTGATGAGATCTCTTCAGATCCTGTCGTGGAAGGCTCATCAACGGCTTAGCATGTGCATTTACTCATCATAATTTATTGTCTTTTTTCATCATAATTTATTGTCTTGGAATGGTTTTAGCAACTCGTCTCCGTCTCCGCTCTCAATGATCTTTCATAATGTATTTTTTATTTATTTCCTAGTTGCATATCAGATTTGTTCTAATCTCTCGAGATTTCGTAATTTGTACAAAGTTGATGAACACATTGTTTTACGTGGCTGTTTGATTGTTCTCATTGTGAATATCGTTTTTTTTTCGATGTGAAAATACCTGCGAGGTCAGTGAACGAGCGATATTGGGAAATAGGGAGATAGAGATAGAGATAGAGATAGAGAGAGAGAGAGAGAGAGAGGACAGGAATAGTGAGGTGTTGCAGGTGAATGTTCATCGAGAAGATCAACCAAGTGACGGGCGCCCGCGAGTGGGCGGTGGAGGATGACGACTACGACTGCGCACAGGTTGGTGTCCCCTCCTCCTGCATCCTTGTTGGAAGGGAGTGGACTAGCCCCTTTCTTCCCCCTTGCAGGAACTGGCCCGTTCCCGCTTCGGTGACATGATCCTCGACTACGATCGCAACGACATGTTCCTCGCTGGGTTGAAGACGGTCATCCAGGAGAAGAAACACAAGGGAGAGAGGGTCCATGTGTTGGATATTGGTGGGTTACGGTATCTTGTTAGTATGTTACATACTGGTACTTTAGGCACGGGGACGGGTCTTCTCTCACTGATGGCAGCTCGCGAGGGAGCCGACCAAGTCACTGCTCTCGAGGTATTGACTGCGTGATTACTGATTTATCGATTGATTGAATTGATTGCAGGTGTTTGCGCCGATGGCCGAGTGCGCGACCAAGATCACTCAGACGAGCGACTACAAGGACATTATCACGGTGGGGAGGGTTACTGTAAGATATGGCAAACAGGTTACTGTAGGTGAAATCGGCTCGGTCGACGGACGTTACTTCGCTGGAAAAGCGGCCGAATGTGATCGTGGCTGAGGTGAGGGTGGGGTACTGTAGATGAAACGGTATGACTGCATACTAGTAGATGGATGAACCACAATGTACCGTATGCTATAGGTGTTCGACACTGAGCTGAACGGCGAGGGCGCGCTGCGCACATTCAAAGAGGCACTCGAGAACCTCGTGCAGGTATGATAAGGGGGAGGGGGTACGGTACGGATACTGTATACTGGAGTGGTACGGTATGTATTGTCAGCCTGGCACTCGTGTCGTTCCCTCGCTCGGCAGAGTGTGGATATTGCCGGTGGAGAGCGAATACCTCGCCAAGTTCAACCGCGCGCCCGCTTTCCGCCCCGCCCATTCTGACCACGCCCCCTCGGCGCCGCCCTCGTTCGCTGCCTGTCCCGGCACATCGGCCGTGTATGATTTGCAACTGTCGCAGCTCGATGCGACGCTCTTCCGACCGCTCACCGACAAGATACTCGCATTCGAGTGGGTGGAGTGAGAGAGAAGAGCAATGACAAAACTGTCCCACTTATATCCTACTTATTTCCTACTTACTTTCCATTTACTTCCTACTCTCTAACGCCCTAGCGTATAGATCGTAAATAAGTGGGAACTTGATGGGATATTAGTAGGAATTAAGTAGATGGACAATTTTGAAAATTACGGCACTGATTGTGTTACTGGTGGTAACATCTTCAAAAATACTTTACTGCAACGCATTGCAATTTGACATGATTGTATCCTATGATATACAGATCGTTACAAAGACAAAATCATGTCGTCCCTGCGTTAACAAAGTTCAAAAACCAAGGGTTCACTGTATTCACTTACTATTTAATTACTACTTAACCCCTACTAGGAAATAAGTAGTAAATAAGTGGGAAAGGGCCTAAAATGAGCTTAGTCGTAGAGTGGGAAGTAATTCGTGTTAAGTAGGAAATAGTTGGGAAGTAAGTGGAAAAACCAGTTAAAGGGAGTGTACACTCTGAATTTCGAAGTCGAGTTAACACCTGGACATGAAAATTTGATGAAAACGATGCAATTTTGCCAGTATAACTAATTGTTGAAAATGCCAGCAAGTCGATAAAAATTGAGCGCAAAGTGTGCCAAAATGCAGAAATTGGTGCCAATTGGTGCCAATTTTCAGTGTTCAACTGAACTTTTCACAGACTTAAGGCTATCTCCGACACATAGTTGTATTGACAAAAGTGCATCATTTTCATCATATTTTCACATCCTGGTGCTAACTCAACTTCGAGATACAGAGTGTACACTCCCTTTAAGTGGGAAGTAAGTCGTATATAAATAGAGTGGTTTTGTCAGTGAGGGGGGAAAGGAGGGAAAGGGAAAGAGAGATGAAGGATGTTGCTTCTCAGTTTCGACTTCGAAGACGCCTCCAAGATCATCTACGACGAGTCTTTCGTGAGGGACGTGGTGGCGACGGCGACCGGAAGAGTCGATGCGGTCATGATGTGGTAAGTTATTGATGTATTGATTGTTTGATAAATGATGCATGGATTTTCAGGTGGGATCTTGACATGGACCGGACCGGCAAGAACTGGATTGATATGGCTCCAACGTGGGTGAATCCCAACAGCGCTGTGAGTTTGTTTCAAAGTAGTATTAAAAAGTTGTAATTGGTTTATTTGTGCAGTTGTGTTGATTCTACTAAGTAAATGTAATGGTGCGTTGGAATAGAAATTCGCAAAAACATTGCATCGGCCGGGAATCGAACCCGGGCCGCCCGCGTGGCAGGCGAGCATTCTACCACTGAACCACCGATGCTTGCTGTTGCGTGCGTGTGTCTTGGGTGACACTCGCGATCAAGGAAATCATGACGATGAAATATTATTTCCGAGAACTTGATTGTAAACTTGTAATGCATTCTAGGTATAGTCATGATCAATCGTTTGTCCGAAATCACACACAGCCAAACCGTGGGTAACTGACCACAGGGAACCACTCGACGTAGTGCCAATAGTAATCCAATAGCTATACTGACTTGCATGTGGCTTTTTCCACGCGCCCCGCGTTTCTCACGCAGCATTATTCGCTTGAAACGGATGCGATCCGGCCAACATGAAAAGACGAGGTGTGATGTTTAGTGGCGTGACCATTGGATGCAAGCTGTGTACTACCCTCCGAGGAAGGCCCGAGTGACAGAGGGAGAGCGGGTGCGGATAGAGTGTGCACATGACGAGTTCAGCATGTGGTTCGGAGTGAAGACGGCAGACGAGAGGTAAGCACGACCACTGCCATTTATCTCGCCTTTCACCCATCATCAAGTCTTCAAAATAAAAGGATTTATCCGGACAATGTAATATTGCCTGATCTTCAGGTTGGGGTCGCTTTTGATTTCGTCAATGAAACCTTCTTTTGAAATTATATAAACGTGTGTGAGAGAGAGAGAGAGAGAGAGAGATTGCAGCCTGCCCCGGCCGTACTGTTCGTGTTCGATGCACAACATCCTCGCCCGTTCCTCCATCTACAGAATGAATACCCTACTGGAGGACGAGAAGTTGGGGAAGGAGATCGAGAAGGTACTTCGGTGAAAATTAACTCGCTACCTATTCTCATGAGAACTCTTTGTAAGAATAATATTGAGCATGAAAGTGAGAGATGTAGGAGTTGGATGTTGGATGATAGAATGATGATACCTTGCAGGTGTGCTCGAATCGCTCGATCGTGGCGATGGGGGAGGGCTCTCTCATCGGTCTCATGGCCGCGCCCCATGCCACACACGTGAGTGACGTCATTCGAAATGATGAATTGACATGTACATTGTAGGTGGTGATAGTGGATTCGAACCCGCACTTCCGTCTTATCCTCGAGAGATACAGGAGGCACTTGGGGATGGACAATGTGCAGATTGTCGAGTCACTCGAGGAGGTCACCATCGAGGTATTCTCTCTCTCTCTCTCTCTCTCTCTCTCTCTCTCTCTATCTCTATCTCTGTCCCCCTCCCCCTCTCACCCCTCCCCTCCCCTCCCTTGCAGCCGTCCGCCATCATCTCGGAGCCCTTCTACCTCTCTGCCATGCTCCCGTGGGATCAGTGGCGTTGGCGGTGGGTTTGTTCATCTGTTGTCTCGGAATGCGTTGTGTCATGATGGACGGTGGTCGTGAAGTGTTCCTTCTCATGCGACGAAGATGTGTGTGTTGTGTTGCAGCTACGACGGCTGCTCTGCTCTCTCCCGCTGGCCGCGTGCCTCTCTCTTCCCCTCCGAGTGTCGGCTGCTCGCCCTCCCCTGCTCCTTCTCCCACCTTCACCACATCAGCCACCCAGTGGGAGTCGTCAACGGATTCGACCTGTCCGAATTCGACCGGCTGTCGCAGGTGCGCTCTGTTGACACGACTCTCCCCAGCATATGATGTGTTTGAGAAGGCTCGCATGTCGACGGATGCCCTGGTGGAGGAGCACCCGCTGTGGGAGTACGAGGGCGTGGCGACGGGCGCAGTGGAGGAGCTGATGAGGGTGGAGGTGAGGGGAGCAGGGGATGGGGAGAAGGAGAAGCAGGGTGGGACAGGGACGAGAAAAAGAAGCTCTATGTGTTTGAGGTTGGCGCTTCTCCGTGTTCGTCGACCACCGACCGTCCTCTCGCCATCCCAGCCGGAACGAATGGACTGGCCATGTGGTGCGAGTGGCAGTGGGCAGGTGCCACGTGAGTCCTCCTCCTCCTCCTCCTCCTCCTCCTCCTCCTCCTCCTCCTCCTCTCTCTCTCTCTCTCTCTCTCTCCCCCACCACCATCCTCTACTTGTCCCCACCACCATCCTCTACTTGTACTTGCAGTCTCACCACCGGCCCCGTCTCGTCCCCTGTGGTGGGTGGTCCTATCGAGTGGTCCCCGGGCAGTCGCCAGGGCGTCTACCTGCCAGCCAGTGGTCGCATGACGCAAGAGAGGAGGAACGAGACCACTGTCCGTGTCAAAATAGACGGCGAGGATGGCAGTGTGGCGTTTGCGTTCGTCTAGATTGCTAGACTTCCTCCCTGTGGGTTTCACTCCCACATTTCACCCGCTCACACTCGTCCCTGTGGCAGGGTGTTGTTGTCGTTTGAGATTGTAGTGCTACTCTTATACTTGTTATAGACAGTTGAGGATCTATTCGCCCACTCTCTCCTTGTCTGCTTGATTCTTGTTGTTGTTGTCGCTGCCGTGGTTTCTCTCGTCTTCTCTTCACCATCCACACAATTATCCGAGAGGAGTAGTTCCCCTGCCAATTTCCTTGTTGCGATAGTTTTGTTGTGGAGTTTGTTTTTTACAGTTATATAAATATATGTTATCGTGCGATTGGTTTGATGTGTGAGTGTGGGATGAGTGGCGTCTGGCTATTGATACTCCTGGCCGTTGAGAGTGAGGGAGGGAGGGAGGGAGGGAGTGATATCAATTGACGCACATTGCCGCGATCAATTTGCATATAAACAGATGATCAGGTGTGCGCACGATGCGTCGTGTCTGACGTCTGCGCCCTCTCGCATACGCATACTATCTCGCGTCGTTAATCCGACAATCTACGTAAACAAAAGCACTGACGATCGAATGGACTCTCTCTCTCTCTCTCTCTCTCTCTCTCTCTCTCTCTCTCTCTCTCACCTGTCATGTCATCTACCTATGCTTTATGGCATTGTCCTTCATTCTATACCCATAAATTGCTAATCCGCGGTGGTGTTTCTGAATGTATCCCGTGGCTCGTTGAATGTGCCTGATTTATTTTCCCGGCCCGGCGATTCCAAGGTCTCCCAATCGACATGAAATTGGCGTTATTTACGATGGAGGATGGAGTGAGTGAGACAGAGTCGAGTCGGGAGAGCGACGCACATTTGCATGTTATGCGCGTGTCCTGTCCCCGCCATCCCCCCTTTTACAACTCTGACGATAAGCTGATAGCGGCGGTGATAGCGGCGGTGGCAGCGCGCTTTGATCTCGCCGCCTCATTGATCGAGAGGACAGTGAGAGAGAGAGATGCATTATATGACTTTCCCAGGTTATTGTCGTTGCGCTTCGCTTTATTGGTGGGCATTGTGGCGCGGTGATTGTACTGTGTTGGGGAATGTGTCTAATGTATGCTAATCCCTCGCACCTGGTCCTTTGAGAGGAAAGGGGCACTCGAGTGTCTTGTTCTCAGGGCAGGTCCTTTCATCTCTCTTTCCGTGTGCGCATACACTCATAAGTCCTTCCTGCTACAATGCACTTGTGTCAATCAAAAGGAGGTGTGTGGCTGTTGGTTGGAGGGAGTGTCGTGTGTTCTGGTGTGCCGATCTATCCTGGAGGCATGCCGGGGGATCGCGCGCCGCGCCCCTCCCCCATTCACTCACCATCACAAGCACAACCACTCCTCTAATCGCTCAATTGTCGCCCATTCTCTCCTTCCCTCCTTCCTTTGCATAACGCGCCACGCTATTTTTCATCAATTCAACCAGGCTGATTCATTACTGCGTAGTACAATAGTGGCAGAAGAACGCTGTACGTACTAGTACAGTCTAATTGGTTTGCCCTGTGAAGAGAGGCGATGGTCAGTATGAGTGATTGTGTCTTTTTACTTTCTCGTTTTCTTCTCGCCTCCTCTCTTCTCTTTCCTCGCGCCCCGCCCCCTTTTATTCCAGCTCGCCATACATTCTTTTAGCGGGATATCGCGCTTTCTTAGTTTTTCTTTTTTCACTTTCTTCTTGTTGTTGTTCCTTGTTTACACACTGTTGTTGTTTACTTTTCAGATTCCTTCTTTATGCTATGCTCACTCTGATTTCTCTGCTCGTTCTCCTGTGGCCACCACTGGATGCCCGTCCAGCAGAGCAGCTCATGAACGAGGTGATGCTCCTTCTCCTCTTTCCCCTCCTCCTGCTCCTCCTCCTCCTGCTCCTCCTCCTCCTGCTCCTCCTCCTCCTGCTCCTCCTCCTCCTGCTCCTCCTCCTCCTGCTCCTCCTCCCTGACCTGCTCCTCCTCCCTGACCTGCTCCTCCTCCCTGACCTGCTCCTT
The DNA here is from genome assembly GCA_963966185.1 of Rhabditoides inermis. NCBI lineage: Eukaryota > Metazoa > Nematoda > Chromadorea > Rhabditida > Rhabditidae > Rhabditoides > Rhabditoides inermis. The sequence goes on along the minus strand of CAWZYM010000047.1, from coordinate 358,456 downwards.
GCAGTCCGTTGATTTGATCGTCTCCCGTCGCCGCCCGGATGGCATCGGCAGCAGTGCGCAGCGATTGTTCGGCGCGTTTTCGCCCGCCGGACTCAACTATGAGACTAGCGGAGACATTGTTCAGGTACGACGCTGTTCTACATTTGCATATGTGATTGTTTATTGATCGATATCATCTTCCTCTTTCTCCCTCTCTCTGCTCGCCTGTATCAGCTGCGCGTATCTTTATGTGTTGCTCTCGGTCGTTTATAGTGCCCCATACTTCTTTTATGAGCCTCTTCTCTCTTTTGCCTCTCTCGCACTCTCTCAAGATAATATCTGGCGCGGTTGGAGTGTGGCGAAAGAAAGAGCGAGTCTCTCTCCTCTACCCTCTAAAGGCCCTCCGATCTCATTAATCAGTGCTGCGTGGGTGGTCTAACTGGTTGGTGTTACTCGAGTAGAATTCGTTTGATGCATTCTTTCGCCCTTCGCTCGACCCCGGCTCTCTCTCTCTCTCTCTCTCTCTCTCTCTCTCTCTCTCTCTCTCTCTCTCTCTCTCTCTCTCTCTCTCTCTCTCTCTCTCTCTCTCTCTCTCTCTCTCTCTCTCTCTCTCTGGGGACCGTTTCGGGGGGGGGGGGGCGAAAAATGTATGGCGTATGTGTGTCGATAGGGATTCTGGGCCCGAAACACTTAGCCTCCGTGGGTGTGTGTACGAAATGATGATACATGCTAGAAGGAGGCCCAGGTCCGCCGACGATTCGGTCTTTGGCGCGAATATCGTACCCCCTCACCCCACTTTCTATGCTAATCATCCACAATGCAGGGGGTTTGTTGGGAAATGGAGAGGAAATTCGTAGCGAGGAGCCAAATAGAATTAGGAGGTTGTAGCAAAGGAGAGAGAGAATGGCCGGAGACGGGATAGATAGATAGAGAGAGAAAAGATGTCTCTTCGAGAGCGAAAGAGAGAGAGAAGCTACTATCGCTCCACACAACAATGGCGTATCCGAGGCAAATTGTTGCGCGGAGACTGGCAAAAGAGAGGAATGTGATTTGGGAAAGACTATTCCATTATGGTGCAGGCTTCGGCAAACACCGATATACGTTTTCGGAGTATTCAAATGTGGGGATTTCTGGATTACGTTCTCACGTCTGTTGGGACAGTTCAAATGCGAATGCGACATTGTTTTTTGTGTGTGTGACTGAGTGCGCAGTGCGGCTTCTGCTTACTCTGTTTTTGCACCTCACTCGGTTTTTGTCGATCGGTCCAGATGTGCTCACCTTCCATTCCTTCGTAGTTTGAGATTCCAATGAATGGACGACGATTGGCGGGATAATGACTGTCATATCTCACTAGCCCATTACCTCTCATCTCTTGATCTAGCCGCCCGCGCCCACTGAAACCATCTTCCAACGAAATCACCACCATCTCTCCCCCCCTCTCTCCCCGGCGAGGTTTTTGTGGATAGTATAGCCGCTTTCTCAACGTTCGCCGCCAGATGTGCGGCAATAGAAAGAACCGCCCAGGATTATGCCATAATATGCTCGTAATGCGATTTTCCCGCGGTTTCCGGACCGAGGAACGCACCGACCATACAATACGGTTCGCTATGTAAACCGCACTGTGTTGTAAGCATATGACTTGTCTCCTGTTTTGTGAGGTTGGCTGTCTCGGTTGTGGATACAGGTCTCCTCTCTGTGTCTGTGCGATGATTGATGCATGTGTGGGGTGTTGGCACCTCTCCCTCCCTCCCCTCACATCCCACCGCCTTCCGCTGGCTGGCTGACCCCAGCCGTTTACAACCCTGGCTGTAAAACGCAGCGCGCGACCGGCCTCTGTTGGTCCAACACAGTGAAGGGACCTGCCAGGCGAGAAAGAGGGAGAAGGGGTGGCGGCAGGCCGCTTAGGAATGTGAAACGTGGATATGGGGTGGAAATGCGCATTGTGAGCCATTATGAACAGGACTGAAGGGTGCTTGAGATAGGGAGAAGAGGCCCGGCCACCGCCATTTGAGACCATGCAGACGTGGCGAGAAAGAAAGAGGAAGGAAAGGGAGAGGAATTCATCTGTCGACACAGCTTCTATACACATATAGCGGTATTTTCCTTTTCTCACCTCTCATCGTCAATCTCTCTCCTTTTCTATTTCGGTGCTGTGATTATGGTAATGAGCTGGCAGCCGGCAGAATTAATGTCGGCAGTCTGCAATGCATACACCAATCTATGCCTATTTCCGGTATTGCCAGCCAGCCGAAGCGCCAATTTTGTTGTACTCTCTCTATAGAGAGATAAAACTAATAAGATGCGCTGGTGGAGAGAGAGAGAGAGCGTGATGATGGGGAGTGTGCGCGGAGAGAGATCGGCAAGATGAGAGAGGGGTTAAATGAGTGTTATTTATGATCCGATTCCAGCCGCGCCCAAAGAATGTAGGTAGATGGGGGGGGATGAGACAAAGACACTAGGTGATACTGGGGGTAGCGAACTTGGAGAGCTAACCCAGACAGACAACCAGTACACATCGGCCTTGCAGGTGTCGTCTTTCCGCGTGTGTGACGCGCAGCGGAAGGGGCTGGACAAGACTGTGTTCGGACACGTGTCCGTCGTGTTCGTCGACGAGGTGCAGCCGTTCCTCGCTGGATGCGTCTCCCTCGACAACCAGGTCCCCTCTCTCCACCTGAACCCCTTCTCTCTCTGTCGCCGCTCGCCGCGTCACCATAAATCAGCCTTTATGAGCGCGTATCATATCCTCCGCAGCTGCCTTTCAGACTCACACTCAGACGCGGAATGCGGGTCAAAACCGGGGACGATACGATTTACGCTATATGTTGCAGGCCAAGTTCGCGGAGCGCTCGGGCGCCCTTGCTCTCATCGTCGGTCCGGCGTCGCACCTGCAGAAGAACATGAAACCGATGCGGGTGAGTGGCGAGAGGGGCGGGGCCGGAGTGGGCGGAGCGAGACGTGCTGCTTGCAGCTGCGCAGCGTGAAGATCCCAGTGGTGGTGCTGGACGAAGCTGAGACGGGGAGGCTGCGCGCGGAGCTGGCGGAGGCAGCCGGCCGACTCACCACCATAGCCCTACACTACGTACACCCACCACCGAATGGATACACGATCAAGCTGCAGGTAGGGCGATTCAAACCATCTTTCCTATTCATGCCCTCTCATGAAAGTGATAGAGGTTGAGTGACGGAGAGATGTTCCTTGTAGGTATTCCGTCCCACGGCTCTCAACTTGGCGGTGCTCTGTCTGCTCGCAGTCCTCGTCGTATTCATCTCCCTCCTCGTATTCGTCAAGGTATGTCCGCACTTCGCTCGCTGTTCTATGGCTGCCGCCGGCTTGTATTGCAGTTCGATAAGCATCCCTTTCAGATCCGTTGTCGTCCGACGGCGCACCGAGAGATGTGGCAGCGAGCGCGCGCCCGTGCCGCACTCAGCAACATGGAGACGAGGAAGTTCACCAAGGTATTTTTACGTTCTGGTTTGCTACACATGTAGAATGATTTGGTAGGCGGAGCCAGAAGGGGCGGGACTAGTGTGATTGCTTGCAGCCGGCACGCTCCACGACCTCGTCGTCTTCGAAGAACAACAACGAGAAACGCGGCTTCGCGCGCTTAAAAAAGACGCAATACATACCCGTGTTCGGATCACTCACTTCAGTCGCCAATACCAGCAGCGGACAGGTAAGGGGCGAGGTCAAAATCGGCGGGGCGTAACTGTCTTCTATTCCAGGAGCGGTGCGCAATCTGTCTGGAGGAGTACGGGGAGGGGGAGGAGCTGCGCGTTCTCTTCTGCGCCCACGAGTTCCATCCCAAGTGTGTCGACCCCTGGCTGCTCGCCAACAGGAGGTTTGTGCACTTGTTGTTGTTTGTAAACAGTCAACCCCTTCCAGATGTCCGCTATGCCAATACGACGTGGTGTACAAGGAGTACCCGAGCAGCGAGTCTCGTGCCAAGACAGTGGCGGAGGCGGCGCAGCCTCTGCTGCGTGCGTCGCACGCGGGTGCTTCCCTGTCGCGGATCCCCGAGGAGTGTGGCCTGTCCCCGGCCGCCCGCCCCCGCCGCGCCCGCTCAGCCCCCAAGAGACGGCCGCTGCGGCACAGGAGCGAGCTGGGGCTGGCCAACGTGTCCGGATACTCCTCGGATGTGTCCTCCCACCCCGACCCGGTGGCGGAGAGGATAGAGCGCATGAGTCGCATGCTCATCTAGGCAAGCGACGCGCACACGGGTACTGCACACGGGTCTGCCACCTCATAGCCACCTCATTCACTTCTGGCTATCGCTTCATTTAGGACGTAATGGTAAAGTCAAAACATTCTGTCAAGAACTGACTTCACTGTTCGTAGATTATAGGTTTTAGGTCTTTTTGTTGCCTCTTCACTCACAATAACTGCTTTAACTCTTGCCCCTTTGTTGCCGTCTGTCTATTCTGTACATATAACACAATGTTTGTGTCAAATCAATTGAAACGTGTAATAAATTGTTATTGTATAATCGAGTTCGAGTATAATTTCTCAGTAAACAACTATGAATGAACACACCGAATATGCATAAGGAAACAAGTAACAAAGAATGATAAACGCTACACAAACAAAAATAACAATCAACATCAAAACAATCCACCCTTCTACTGTAAATAAACGTAAACTCTAAACACTGATAACTGGCGCTGGCATAGCTGTAATCAACAAAGAAAACTGAGAAACACACTACACAATCTGTAATTCATTCGTACACGACCCACCACCGCACACCCTCCTATAATATACGGGGCAGATTCGCTTGCCGGAGTCCTTGCGAGGACGGCTGAAACACAGTGGACTACGTCTAGAAGTGTCAGAGCACCACATCCCGCCCACTCGCCCTCTGCCGCGCTTGCCGCGAGTCTCACTACTCGGCGAAGTCGCCCTCGCACCCAGCAGACGCCTCACTGCCTCCACAATAGTCTTCTCCTGCCTGAAGATGTCTGTTGAATGCGTATAGTGCGCACGAGACGGAATGGTTGTGGTGAGTGCATGTGCACTGACTCCGTGTCCTCGGTGCGCGTGCTCTGCTCCACCTCCTTCTCCCGCTTCTCAGACACCCTGTCGTGGTCGTGGTTCGCAGCCGAGCGCAGCCTGTCGCGGTAGACAGCCTCCACCACACTGCCAACATATTGTAACGACGTCTATTCAAGCATCTCTAATCTTTTCAATCGTATCCAAACACCCACCCACCTCTCAGACTCAGCAGCGTCGGTGACTGTCCCCCTCTGCCCACTCGATCCATCCATCCGAGGCAGCGGGTTCTTGCGGGGGCGGCCGCGGCCTCTCTTCACTCCCACTCCAGCAGTCGACGATGACGAGTACACTGGCTTCCTAAAAAGAAACACAAATCCATTAATCCTTCACGATAGTGTCTGCTCCTCGCATCTCTCCCACTCACCCGCGTTCCCTTGTCACAGCTTTCTCTGTCTCGACCTCATCACCGCTGCCCGCAGGCACAATCAACAGCCGGCGACTCAACATGATAAATTATATATCGTGCACTAATATTAGTTACACCTATCGCGGTGTTACCCGTAGCACAACATACTAATATTCCAAACCAGTGATCTTGAGTAGTGAGTGCATGGATTGGTTATAGATGTCTCCCACCTCCTCAGCCTCTTCTGCTCCTCCTTCTCCTTCTCCTCCTTCTCCATCCTTGTCTCCTCCTCCCTGTACTGTCTGCGCACTCTCGCCCGCTCACGCATCGACACCTCCACAGCCAGTGCCAGCATCTCAAACACGTCGATATTTCAATCAATAATTAATCACACCTGAGGGGGTTTGAGATGGGACTGTCCCCTGCCGTAGTGGCCCCGCTTGCAGAATGGAAACAGACAGCGGCAGACGCGAACGGCAGGGTGGGCATCGCCGTAGTCCAGAGTGAGCTGGACAGGACATGTAAACAACAACAACAACAACAACAACAACGCACCTCCACACCGACTTGCACCAGCGAGGCGGCCACTAGGAATACGCGAACGTGCGAGGGGGAGAGCGTGTTGGAGGCAGTGCTGCAAGGCATCTCCCCCATCACAATCTCTCTGTTTGTTTACTTCCGAATTCTACAGATTAAAGGGTCGAGGCTTCTGTCTTATTGAAAATGATTGCCCTGATTGTTTGTTTGCTCCACTCCGTCCCCCACTCACATGACCATGACCGTGTTCGGCCAGCAGCCGTGACTCACGAACCGGCCCACGTTTCCCACCATGTATGGATTGATGTACACTCGCGAGTCATGCAAATCAATCAATCAATCAATACTTTAATTATACACTGCCAGTAGGTGAAGCATACCCTTTGTCTATCATATCCGGGGAACATGACAGTGTTCTCATCGGCGACACAGTATGCGTAGTCTGCGTGGCCTGAACGAGTGAAAATTCAAAATCCACAACGACGCGGACATTGATTTCTGATTGGCATAAATCCAATGCAACACCTCAAATTGCAACGGTCCACTACTTATTCTTGAGGCTGGTAATAAAAAAGAGAAATCACAAGCATTCACTTGGATCTGCTCTCGACAGCCGGTTGAGTTGGGTCTCCGACAGAATTCGGCCAGTCATCTCGCACACAACCGTGCCTGCAATCACAACATAGCCATTGATTGAAAAACTGTGTATGGAGACGGACCCTGATCGAGCAAATCCAGCGAGCGCAGCCCGTAACCCACCTGCCGGTCTCGCGTGAACACTTCCACTCTAAAAAAGAAAGCAGAACTCACTGGTTCACACCCTTTCGATCACTCACTACTAAAAAGAAAAGAAAAATTTTTCATGTGGTGGAGGCATGGCCATGTAATAGTATTCGTGATTGAGACAAAGAGAGACAGAGATATAGAGATTGAAATTGAGAGGAGAGAGGAGAGAGAAAGAGAGAGAAAGAGAGAGAAAGAGAGAGAGAGAGAGATGGGCGCGACCCACGCCTTGAGTGATGTGTGTGGGAGTGAGTTGTGGCAGTGGGCCTCGCAGCCGCACTCCGGCCCGCACACCACACACAGCGAGTTGTCGTCCGGTCTTAGCCGCCGCTCCCCGCCCACTGTCTACAAACACACAAACACACACACACACACACTTCATAATTGTATGTTTCCATTACATCAAAAGTTGTTGTAGCCTTTCAGAGAATATACCTTGAGCTCGTTCTTATTGTAATTGCTTCGCCGACAGGCGCATGCGCTCTCCTCCCCACACGTGCCCGGGGCGCAGCTACACGACACTAACACCGACTGGAAACAACAAGTAAACAACACACAACACGAACAACACACGTGTGTGGTAGGGCGGGGCAGGGCGCACTCGTTGCTCGTCGAGTACTTGAAGGGCACGGGCGGGTCGGACGGACCCACGTCTGACAACACACGCACCTGCGTCTCCTCCAAGCCGCCGGAGAGGTCCCGGAAATTAGAAATGTACACAACAACATTCCAGTGTTATCCAGCACATCACTTAATAATGTGATTCAAGGTGACTTGATAACCCCACCAGGCGGGGAAGGGGGCACCCACGTCTGACAACACACGCACCTGCGTCTCCTCCAAGCCGCCGGTAGACACGGTCCACTAAACACACGCGTGAACTCGGAATGATTGTGTAGTGTGAACAACCTGTCAGGTGATGACGACTGAGGAAAGAGGCCGTGGTTGGCTATTCTGTGCCGCATCTGGTTGATCTCTCGAGTGGATGGGCTAGCAGTGGGCAGGCGAGCCGCGGTCACTGCGGCACGCATCCCGCGACGCACCACCTGCACACAACACAAGTGTATATCGACTACAACGAAGCGTACACGTTAAAATACGATTATGAAACAAAGCAATAACTGACCTCGTCTTCATTATGCTGAACTAGGAGACCTCCCGAGGGAAGCCGAACTTGTCGACCTGACTGAGCAGCGTCGCCGCGACTCCCGCACCTTCTCGGACCACCCGCACCATTATATGACACCGAACACCATTATATAAAGTTCCCGCCAATTCTCCAGTTCAAATTTCATCGCACCATTCGCGCGTCATGGCGGTTATGCACCGGTCGCGCGCAAGCAGAGCAATTTGAAATATACGAAAGCAATCCTTGATCTATGCCCTACTCATTAAACATGATACTGATCCCGTAAATTAATTGTCACAACGTATACAACATGCTTGCGCACAAATTGTGCTCCTGGAGATTTGGAGAGGACTTTAGCATACATGATCAATTTATAAACAACAACAACTTCAACAACAACAAAACACAAAACACACGAAAAATGGGCGCGGCGATGTTTTCCCGCGCGCATTTATCGACCAGGAGAGTGTGTAAACAACGCTTGTCAGCGAAAACCAAAATCCGCGTCGGCTCATCGGTCTTTTTCTTCATTTCTTCGTAAAATTCACAAATGTTTCGAATGCACATTTTTATTGAATTTATCATATAATATCGACGACGTTGTCTAGATCCATTTTTCAGTGACTCGCCTCGCATAATAGCGATGCTGCCATTCGTCATCCATCCACCCAGCCTGGGTGGCAGCACCCTGTTCACATGGAATCAATCGAGAAAGCAGTGGCAGGAGAGCTGTGGTACCACGGACTCCTGCCACGGGAGGATCTGAAGGTAGAGAGAGAGGGAGAAGGAGGGAGGTAGAGAAAAAGAAAGAGAGGGATTCCTCACCCCAGTCGCTCCTCCGTTGTCGTGGCGACTTCCTGGTACGGGTGACTGAGCCTCAGTCAGGTCAGCCTCGCCAGCTAGTCCTCTCCGTCTGCTGCGACGAAACACAGGAGGAACAAGGGGTACGGTAGATTACAGTATGCAATATCACTGTATATACCGTATGGCTGATCTATCGTTCCTCAGATCCGTCACGTGGTGATTGGACGGATCAAGGACAAGTTCTGCGTGGATCGGTTCGCGTTCGACACAGTGCCGCAGCTAGTCGAGCACTTCTTCAAGAGGGGGCTACCTGTCACACAACAGGTCGGCACACAATCGGAACCAAACGACACGTATCGATCTCGTTTCAAATCCCATGTATCATCGGCTTTTGAAGAGAGTTGACTACGGCGAAAGTGCTGCTGAAGATGAATTGAATTGTGTGTGTTGCAGAATGCCGAGTCTATCCTCCGTTCGCCGGTCACTCGTCAGTACTGGGAGTTGCAGCACGATGAAATTGAGCTCGTCAAGAAGGTGGGGATATGACATATGAAGTCGTCATTGGTATGACGTCATCTTGACATCACTTTCATAGTTAGGAGAGGGCGCGTTCGGTGAGGTATACTCTGGTCGGCTGGCCACCAAGGCGGGCAAGGTCGATGTCGCCATCAAACTGGTCAGCTATTCGCTCACAGCACTTTCTCTCTCTCTCTCTCTCTCTCTCTCTCTCTCTCTCACCCTTCATCTCCAGGCCAAGTTGGAGGTGCTCTCTAAGGAGGAGATCAAGAAGATCATGTGTGAGGCTCGTCTCATGCGCCGCTTCGAACACCCGAACGTAGTCAAGTTCCACGGAGTCGCCGCCGGACAGGAACCACTCATGGTGCTCATGGAACTGGTGCGTGGCTGGTGACTGGTTCCGACTGGTGGTTTGACTGGTACTCAACGTCAGGTGTCTGACGGCGCGCTCGACTCGTACCTTCAGAAGAACAGTATCTCTGATGGACTCAAGAAGGAGATGATGTTGCAGGTATGGAATTACGGTCTATTCTGTACTCCTGTGTCACTTGCACTGTGTGCAGGCTGCGTGGGGCATCGAATACCTCCATTCCAAGATGGTCATCCACAGAGATATCGCAGCCAGGAACTGTCTCTATGGAGGAGGACAGGCAAGTCTCCTTCATCCCTCAACCCCTCTTTCACCCCTCTCCCCTCTATGGAGGAGGACAGGCAAGTCTCCTTTATCCCTCAACCCCTCTTTCACCCCTCTCCCCTCTATGGAGGAGGACAGGCAAGTCTCCTTCATCCCTCAACCCCTCTTTCACCCCTCTCCCCTCTATGGAGGAGGACAGGCAAGTCTCCTTTATCCCTCAACCCCTCTTTCACCCCTCTCCCCTCTATGGAGGAGGACAGGCAAGTCTCCTTCATCCCTCAACCCCTCTTTCACCCCTCTCCCCTCTATGGAGGAGGACAGGCAAGTCTCCTTTATCCCTCAACCCCTCTTTCTCCCCTCTCCCCTCTATGGAGGAGGACAGGCAAGTCTCCTTCATCCCTCAACCCCTCTTTCACCCCTCTCCCCTCTATGGAGGAGGACAGGCAAGTCTCCTTCATCCCTCTCCCCCTCTTTCACCCCTCTCCCCTCTATGAAGGAGGACAGGCAAGTCTCCTTCATCCCTCAACCCCTCTTTCACCCCTCTCCCCTCTATGGAGGAGGACAGGCAAGTCTCCTTCATCCCTCTCCCCCTCTTTCACCCCTCTCCCCTCTATGGAGGAAAACAGGCAAGTCTCCTTCATCCCTCAACCCCTCTTTCACCCCTCTCCCCTCTATGGAGGAGGACAGGCAAGTCTCCTTCATCCCTCAACCCCTCTTTCACCCCTCTCCCCTCTATGGAGGAGGACAGGCAAGTCTCCTTCATCCCTCTCCCCCTCTTTCACCCCTCTCCCCTCTATGGAGGAGGACAGGCAAGTCTCCTTCATCCCTCAACCCCTCTTTCACCCCTCTCCCCTCTATGGAGGAGGACAGGCAAGTCTCCTTCATCCCTCTCCCCCTCTTTCACCCCTCTCCCCTCTATGGAGGAGGACAGGCAAGTCTCCTTCATCCCTCTCCCCCTCTTTCACCCCTCTCCCCTCTATGGAGGAGGACAGGCAAGTCTCCTTCATCCCTCAACCCCTCTTCTCCCCTCTCCCCTCTATGGAGGAGGACAGGCAAGTCTCCTTCATCCCTCTCCCCCTCTTTCACCCCTCTCCCCTCTATGGAGGAGGACAGGCAAGTCTCCTTCATCCCTCTCCCCCTCTTTCACCCCTCTCCCCTCTATGGAGGAGGACAGGCAAGTCTCCTTCATCCCTCAACCCCTCTTCTCCCCTCTCCCCTCTATGGAGGAGGACAGGCAAGTCTCCTTCATCCCTCTCCCCCTCTTTCACCCCTCTCCCCTCTATGGAGGAGGACAGGCAAGTCTCCTTCATCCCTCAACCCCTCTTTCTCCCCTCTCTCCTCTATGGAGGAGGACAGGCAAGTCTCCTTCATCCCTCTCCCCCTCTTTCACCCCTCTCCCCTCTATGGAGGAGGACAGGCAAGTCTCCTTCATCCCTCAACCCCTCTTTCTCCCCTCTCCCCTCTATGGAGGAGGACAGGCAAGTCTCCTTCATCCCTCTCCCCCTCTTTCACCCCTCTCCCCTCTATGGAGGAGGACAGGCAAGTCTCCTTCATCCCTCAACCCCTCTTTCTCCCCTCTCCCCTCTCCCCTCTCCACCTTCCTCTTTCTAGGTGAAGATCTCGGACTTTGGTCTGACCCGTGAGGGCACAGTGTACCAGATGGATCCCCGGGAGAGGGTCCCTATCCGGTGGCTCGCCCCCGAAACACTCACAACTGCCATGTACACACAGAAGACCGACGTCTACAGCTACGGTACGGGTAACTGTATACTGTGGTTTCTCCAACCTACAGTATCGCAGGCATTCTGTGCTGGGAGATTCTGTCGAACGGGGCGGATCCGTATCCGGGTATGACGACTGGGGAGGTAAGCCGTCGGGTGAAGGAGGGATACCGCATGTCCCTGCCCCTCACCCTCTCTCCCGAAGCCAGCCACTTGATCATGAGAAGGTGAGTACCAATTCATACTACCCATAATTGTCCATGCAACAGATGCTGGTCGGCCTCCCCGAATGAGCGTGCAGATATGTGGGACATTGCGCGGACACTCACCAGACTCGCACACACACGACGACCCGACTTCGCTGCCTATGAGGCGGCTGCCATGGAGGCTAGGGTGCGTGGCTCCCCCTCTTTCTCTATCTCTATCTCACCACTTTCCCTCTTCCAGGCTCAGCGCGAGAGGGAGAACTCTGCTCAGATGATGGCTTTGATGAATTCTCTGAGCACTCGGAAAGGAAGGGTATGTAAGTCCCGCAACGATGGTCTGTCTACAGTGCCAATTCAGTCTACCCGCCGTCGTGTGAATCGTCGTAAGAAGGAGAAGGAGCGTGGTGTGGCTGGCTCTGTGATTGCACCGGGTTCGGGCAGTCATGGATCCGCGCCCCCGTGAACTCTTACCATACCATTCCTCAAACATACCCTTACAAGCTTAAAATACTAGTAATTCAATCGACGATCTTAGAATGTTTGTGGCACCGTAACACCGTGGAATAAAAGTTATTTGAGTAGGCATTCTTTAGTATTTGTTTCTGTGCTCCGTCGATTAAACCATGACGACATGACGCCAATACGTTTTTTTTTTGATTTTTTTTTGATTTGAGACTTCATTTGAGACTTCATAGAAAGCCAACTATTGCTTCAAATTAGAATATGCAAGGCTGTTATGATGACAGATACATGTGGTCCCGCATACTCTCCTCCTACTTCCGCCTATGAGAAGTCCCTCGGTAGCCATTGAGAAACTCTAGCCCTCCCAAACAACTGTCCAGCTCGGAACTCCGAACCGATCCTCCACCAATCAGGAGTTTCATTCTGAAGTTTTATTATCTACTGGTGTCATTGCAAATCATGTGCAGTTTTTTTTATATAGTGTTTGTTCAAAAGGTAAACTACATTTGCAGTAGTATCATATATCATTTCCTCTATTCGCAATCTTGAATAATGAATACACTCATTTCCACGGTGAGATGTAGCGAGGAAGAAGAATGTGTGTGGGCGATGGACTGCGATGCGAGTGAACGGACAGCACTGTTTCGGAGACACCCAAAACACACTCGCTCTCTCCACTATGCATGGAACTGTGCAGCATACCCACACCAGCCCCCTCCCCTCTCTCTCTCTCTTCCCTCCCTCCCTCCTCTCCCACCGGTGTTCTTTTTCACCATCTCATGCCCGTGCCTCTCTGCCTCGCTCCGAATCACTGCCGTGCCCTCTGATATCTGCTCGCTGGCTAATTGTGTTTGAATCGGCGGAGGCTCGGTCGGCGAGTCGCGAGTTCCCATCCGGTCTTCTCCTTCTGCATCTTCCACCTTCCCACTCCCCCCCCCCGTCTCCTCGTAATTTCATAGTGTCTACACTGTTATGGGTGGTCTTTCTAAGTGCACCCCACTTCTCCCACCAGTCTTCTCCTCCTTCTCCTCCTCTCGCTTCTCATCCAGGCACTTTTCGGGAATGTAGGTGTCTTGGGCCATGTGAGTGAGTACGAAGAGGCTGCCGTATTCAATTTCACAAGAAGGAAGGAGAAGACGGCAGTTTACCTCTCACATGCCTACACTACACAGCCTGTCGTTCCATTGTCTCTACTATTTGCTCTCTCTCTCTCTCTCTCTCTCTCTCTCTCTCTCTCTCTCTTTTTCTCTCTCTCTCTCTCTCTTTCTCTCCCTTCCCTTCCCTCCCTCCCTCCCACATCCGTACAGTTACATTTGTACTTCGATTGTGAGTTCGTGATTGTCCATATCCGATAAGCACATTATGAATGAGACCTGTGTAGATGTTGGAAGACTTCATCCGTCCTGAGCTCGTTCAGTTGGCAGCTGAGCAGCAGCAACTGCTGTCTGCCAACTATGGTCTACAATACGATGCGTAAGTATTTTCTTTAACTGAACAGTAGATGAGTTGCTTGGTTCCATAAGAATACCAATGCTGGCAAGTATGGTATGGCGCGAGTGGTCTTGTCGGTCTTCTTCTCTGTTGTTGTTGTTGTTGTTATTGTTGTTGTGTGCACTGGGTGTGTTGTGGAATGCCAAGTGGTTGACAGAACGAGTGTGAGGTCCGTCTGCTGTGGAACTGCGTGTGTGTATCAGATAGAGCCAGGCGAGCCGCTTCCCCTGGGAGAAGTTTCCTCCCACCACACTTCCCGACTTCCCCTCCCTCCATATTCTCTCTCTCTCTCCCTCCCTCCCTCCCTCCCTCCCTCCCTCCCTCCCTCCCTCCCTCCCTCCCTCCCTCCCTCCCTCCCTCCCTCCCTCCCTCCCTCCCTCCCTCCCTCCCTCCCTCCCTCCCTCCCTCCCTCCCTCCCTCCCTCCCTCCCTCCCCCCCTCCCTCCCTCCCTCCCTCTCTCCATATTCATCTCTCTCTCTCTCTCTCTCCCCCATCTCTCCCCCCTCTCTCCATATTTCTTTTCTGCTCTTCTCCCAACAAAACTCCGCTAGCCACTTGATATTCACTGCAGTATCCGCAGTGTGTTGTGTGTTTGATTTTCTTCTTTTGCATGCCTGCCTAGAGGCTTCGGCATTCCATTGTCATATTCAAAGTTGCGTAGATGGAGAAAGACTCGGAGATCAAGTCTCCTCCGCGCAGAAATGCTCTCCTATCTGTCCCCAAAGTGTGAGTCACTTGTTTGTTTTGTGTTGTGAATGTGATAGTCTTCATTCGTGGAATACCAAGTATCTCAGAATAAGGTGCACTCTTGTCCGAAGATGACTTCATTTACATGTCAATCAAGATTCGGGGATGAAATTCGAGAAAGGGAGAGGGGGAGGAAAGAGAGAGAGAGAGAGAGAGGCGCCCGGGCCAGCCCACTGTTCATTTTCTCACAGCCCGCTCCTCTCCTAACCTAATTCAACTAATAAGGCAATATTGAACGTTTGTCTGTTCATACAGATACATGCGGGTAATGTTATTGCCGGGAGGAGAGTGTGCTCTCACTGCACGCCCAGATTCGCTTACTCTCGGTCTCCTCTCCTCTCCCCTCCTCCCCCTCTCTTCCTTCCGCTCTCTCAGTGTCGTCGTCTGCGCATCGGTGAATGTGTTTGCAGCGGATAAGTGTTTACTGGTTGTTTTGGATTGCCGATGAGAGACTGAGAGAGTCCCTTCCCCTCTCCTCCCATCATCTCAGTTTTCCTTCGCCTCGCATCCTTGCCTAGATGAGATCGGAATGGATGTGGAGTAGGAACACGAGGGTCTCCTCCTCCTCCTCCTCCTCCTCCTCCTCCTCCTCCTCCTCCTCCTCCTCCTCCTCCTCCTCCTCCTCCTCCTCCTCCTCCTCCTCCTCCTCCTCCTCCTCCTCCTCCTCCTCCTCCTCCTCCTCCTCCTCCTCCTCCTCCTCCTCCTCCTCCTCCTCCTCCTCCTCCTCCTCCTCCTCCTCCTCCTCCTCCTCCTCCTCCTCCTCCTCCTCCTCCTCCTCCTCCTCCTCCTCCTCCTCCTCCTCCTCCTCCTACTCTTCAATTCTCACGATGTACTATTAGACGCGTCCTCTCTTCGCTCTATTCAATGCAAAAAGCGCCCATATCTCGGCCACTTCTGCCGAAGAGAAGAGATTTCTCAACGCGCCCTCTCTTCCCGTTCGACTCTTTTTGTACTTTCTTAGCACCGCATGACTAAAACATATTTGGATTTTCGAATATTTCGCGTTACTATCGTATTACTCGGAAATTTCTATCAGATGAGTCGACGGCACCGCGATTCGATACAAGAATTGGCGGTAGATGGGCTGCGAACAAGGTGGAACACCCCCTCTCTCTCTCTCTACCCTTCTCCCTCTCTCCCTCTCTCCCCCTCTCCCCTCTCCCTCTCTCCCTCTCTCTCCCCCCTCTCCCCTCTCCCTCTCTCCCCCTCTCCCTCATTTTTCTCGCTCTTGTTGTTGTGTTGGAGGCAGTTTACAGGACCCTAGAGCGTCCAGTTTACTCAAATTCGTTTATTCCTCTGG
Source organism: Rhabditoides inermis (assembly GCA_963966185.1). NCBI lineage: Eukaryota > Metazoa > Nematoda > Chromadorea > Rhabditida > Rhabditidae > Rhabditoides > Rhabditoides inermis. Next base: position 342,751 of record CAWZYM010000047.1, on the reverse strand, counting down.
AGAGAGAGAGAGAGAGAGAAAGAAAAGAGGGAGGGAATCGAGTTGTGCTTGTACATGTATCTATCGTCCCGTGATTCTATAATGACTCCTTTCTTTCTCTCCTTCTCTCCCCCTCTCAACATCTCTCTCTCTCTCTCTCTCTCTCTCTCTCTCTCTCTCTCTCCCCCTCTCCCTCTCCTCTGTCCCCGGGGTACCATGCCAGATGCCTCTTTTGCGTAGTCTCCCACGATATCAGGCGGCCCTTTATATCTCCTCCTCCGAAAACCGCTCAGCGCCCGCCACAAAGCCCCTGGAAGAGGAGAAGGAGAAGGAGCAGCCTTCGAATTGGTTTCTGCTCCTCCGTCACTGTCTTACTTTACATACGTCTTTGTCGGTGTTCAGAGATTGCGAGACCGCAGCCTTTTTCCACCTCTCAAGTGACCTCACACGTCTGATGGCACATCTTCTCATTACCTATTCCCGTCACGTTGTGATTACTTTGTCGTATGACCTCTCTCCCTCTCTCTCCCTCTCTCCCTCTCTCTCCCCCTCTCTCTCTCTCTCTCTCTCAGAAGTGGGCTTTTGAATGTGCGGGGTAAAGGGATTGATATGAAGACGAGACGCCGAAGGCACCTAATACAAATCACATTTCCACCTCTGACTCCTCCGCTCAGTGTCAGGGAGAGAGAGACGAAATAGTGCGCTATCGGAGAGAGCGCAGACAGTAAGAAGGGGGAAGTGAGAGGGATTGGCGAGAGACTGCGGCGACGGAGAGGATCATAGAAGGGGATGGGCGAGAGAGTGCAGTGAAGAGAGAGGGCGGGAAGGGGTGGACCCACGCAGAAGGGGATAGGTTCCTTTCCACGACTCTCGACTGGCGGAAGGAGCAGTCGAGTTCGGAAGGGCTCTACTCCCTGCTTCTTCTCCTTCTCCTCCTTCTCCTCCTTCTCCTCCTTCTCCTCCTTCTCCTTCTCCTCCTTCTTCTCCTTCTCCTCCTTCTCCTCCTGATCCTACTGCTCTCACTTGACACTATCGTTTCAGTATGCTGACGACGGGTAGAAGATGGTCTCGCGCCGCAGTCTCACCCCGACCCAGACACAGGTCGAAAGTTCCCCCCTCTCCCCCTCTCTCTCCCCCCTCTCTTTTCTCCCTCTCTCTCTCCCTCTCTCCCTCTTTCCTCTCTCCTCCTCTCTACCTTTTTCTCTTCAGGGCCAACGCCATAGCGACTCCAGCAGTCAATCTCAAGACATGCGATCAGATCAACCCACAAGAAAGGAGGTATATTGTTTCTGATTTATGAAAATTAGCAATATGCAAATATGCCAATCTCATTAAGGTTTCTGGAAGCGGCGGAGAAGGGCGACAAGCCTACGCTGATAGACTGCCTGGAACAGGTGGGTGTTCTCTGGTCTCACGAGAAGAGGAGAGACAATTATATTGCAATCCGGAAGTGCGCGGTAGAACAACACGAGAATGGGGAGAATAGCTCATCTGTACGATAGAGAGAGCGAGAGAGAAGGAGACAGAGAAGAAGAGAGGGGGAGAGGAAGAAAGAGGGGTGAGGAAGAGAGAGGGGAGAGGAAAAGAGAGGGGAGAGGAAGAGAGAGGAGGAGAGGAAGAGAGGGGGAGAGGGGGAGAGGAAGAGAGAGGGGAGAGGAAGAGAGAGGGGGAGAGGAAGAGAGAGGGGAGAGATGCTCTATTTGCAGCGGGAAGTGTGTCCCCTGAACGTGAATGCACTGGACTCTATGGGTCGATCGGCAATCGAAATAGCTGTGGACAACGAGAATGTGGAGCTCGTGAGTAGCCGCTTCATGATAATTATCTGACGTCACTGTTATTGTGATGGCTGATAATGTGAATGTGATAACAGGTGGAGCTGCTGCTGCGACAGCCGGATATCCGGGTCGGAAACGCGCTGCTCACTGCCATTCGAGAAGGTCTCCTCCACAATTCGTGCAAAGAAAAGAATACATAGGATGTGGATAGTGACTGAGTGTTTGAGGAGTGTACCGTCTGGTGGAGTTGCTGGTCAACCACCCGTCCATCACTCCCCCGATGCTGGGAGACGGATGGAGTCAGTACCTGGACCCTGCCGAGGCCGCCAGTGCAGAGTACCCGAGGTCGGTTTATAAGTATTTCACTATTTTTTCTATACAGTGTTGGCTACAATTGTAAAAAAAATTGTACAAACTGTTTTCACTATTTCAATGTTTTGACTCTTGCATTTGTTAGTTGTGTCTTTGTTTCCACGTGCTCTCTATATTTTTGCATAGCAAGTGTAGAGGACACTTGGGAAGGGAAAACACTGGGTCACGCATATAACAAGAGACTAGTCCCACGTGACTCGTAGAGGGAGAGAGAGAGAGAGAGAGAGAGAGAGAGAGAGAGAGAGACGCATGTTGACCATTTCAGTGACATATCGCCCGTCATCCTCGCTGCTCAACTCAACCAATTCGAGATTCTACAGATGATGTTGAGAAAAGACGCGAGGATAGAGACACCTCATAAGGTATCAGGGGGGGGACAAATTGAAATGTACGAAGAGGGGAGAGAAAGGGAGGAGAGAGAGAGAGAGAGAGGGGGGGGGGAGCTGGGAAGAGATGTGGTGTGCAGCACTCGTGTATCTGTGAGTCGTGTGATCGGGAGCGGCTGGCGGACTCGCTACAGTACTCCCTCAAGAGAATCAACACCTACCGCGCACTCGCCAGTCCGGCGTGGATGAGTCTCACCAGGTGAGCTTCCCTCCCCCTTCCTCCCTCAAGCATTCCTTCCAGTCCCGACCCCATCCTCTCTGCCTTTCGTCTCTCTTGGGAGCTCCAGCGTCTCTCCGAGTTGGAACACGAGTTCAAAGACACATACATTCAGGTATTTTCGTTTACCTGTTTCCTTTTTGTTCAACCCTTCATTTCAGTTATCCGAGCAGTGCAAGCAATTCGCGTGCGATCTGATGAGTCAGTGCAGGAGCAGCGAAGAGGTGCGGATGGAGAGGGGGGGGGGAGAGAGGGAGAGGGAGAGGGAGTCATACGCTCTGTGTAGGTGATCGCAGTGTTGAACAAGGACGGCAACAGCAACGACGACAACATCGACGTGTGGGCATCGAAGTTGTCCCTCTCCAGACTGAAACTAGCCATAAAATACGAACAGAAGGCATTCGTCTCCCACCCACACTGTCAGCAACTCCTCACTAGTATATGGTACGGTCACAGAGTAACCTCGGATAGAGAGAGAGAGAGAGGGGGAGAGAGGAGAGTGTGTATCGTTCAGGTACGAGGGTTTCCCGGGCCGTCAGCAGCGTGGCTCTGCATGGAACATCGTTGTCTGCCTTCTGCTCATCCTCGCATGGCCTCTTCTCGCCATGTGCTATGTAGTGGTGAGACATACCCACTTTTTTACTGTCGTATCAAAAAGACGATACGGTAGTCGTGGTAGAGACGTATTGTAGTGCACAACATTTGTATTTGCGGGATGAGATATAGGATGGCGTTTGCAGTTTCCAAAGTCGCGCATCGGCCGCATCGTTCGCGCGCCTTTCATGAAGTTCCTCTACTACTCGATCTCGTTCGGATGCTTCCTCCTTTTACTCACACTCGCAACATTCGAGTCGTACAGGGACGAGAAGGGAGAACTGTGAGTTGAAGGCTCGTTCACTTGTTCACCTCTCATTCTTCGCGCACTGTTGCTTTCAATGCAGAAAGGGCGGTGGGACGACTCGGGCGAGCGACCGCGGGCCTCCTCCCACCATGATAGAAGCACTCGTGGTGGCGTGGGTCATCGGTCAGTTGGGAGGGAGGGAGGGAGGGGAGAGAGAGAGGAAGGAGGGAGGGAGAGAGATGGAGAGGGAGAGGGAGGAGAGCGTTTGCAAGAGTATCAACTTTCAGGCATGTTATGGTCGGAAATGAAGCAACTGTGGGAAGAGGGCTTCCACAAATATGTCTACCAATGGTGGAACTGGCTCGATTTCATCATGATCTGCCTCTACCTGTGCACTATCTCCATCAGGTAAGCTCCGCCCACCCTGGCCACGCCCATTCCGTCTTTCAGACTCGCCGCGTATTGGCTGCACGTGGATGAACCGTATCGGTTCTGTGTTCGAACCCACTGGCACTCTTATGAGCCTATGCTGGTGAGAGGGGAGAGAAAACAACAGTAAAACAACAGAGAGAACAAGAAGGGATGTCTGAACACGTGTTTAGGTGGCTGAAGCTCTGTTCGCAGTCGGAAACGTCTTCTCATTCGCACGCATCATCTACCTCTTCCAGACAAACCCATACCTCGGACCGCTGCAGGTCCGTGTCTTCTGTCTGTCTGGTCTCTCTCTCTTTCTCCCCCCCTCTCCCCTCCCCCCCTTTCTCCCATGCCTCCTCTTCAGATCTCTCTCGGTTGTATGCTGGTAGACGTTGCCAAGTTCTGTTTCATCTTTGTTCTCATCATCTCCTCATTCTCCATCGGACTCGCTCAGTTGTACTGGTAAGTCAAACGACTTCAATCACGTGACGTCACTATTCCGTCATCAGGTACTACGACGCCGAGACGCCCGTCTGCATCACTCCAGACGACTGCAAGCTGGAGGCGAACGTCTTCTCATCGTGGGTGGTCGGCACTTGTTCTTCTGTCACCTTTGCATTTCAGCATCGCCGACTCGTACCTCACACTCCTATGGTCATTGTTTTCTATCACAAAGGTAAGCTATGCAAATCGCATCACTGTCGAAAGACAATCATCAGTACATCTCTCGTTTATCGGAAAGGTGTACTCTCTCTTTCTCTCTTTCTCTCTCTCTCTCTCTCATGTGATAGAATGTGATTGATAGAAGTGTGGAGGAGGGTGTGGAGTGAGTGGTTGGTTGTAGGTAGAGGACACGGACGTGGCAGAGCCACACTTCTTCACGCAGTCAGTGGGCAGAGCCATGTTCATTATGTACCACTGCACATCCATCATCGTCCTCCTCAACATGCTCATCGCCATGATGAGTCACTCATTCCAGATCATCAATGTGAGTCCCCCTCGCCCCCTCTCTCTCTCTCTCTCTCTCTCTCTCTCTCTCTCTCTCTCTGTGGCCGGAGCAATATGGTGCATTACAGGATCACGCAGATCTCGAGTGGAAGTTCCACCGTACCAAGTTGTGGATGGCTCATTTCGATGAGGGCAGTTCTCTGCCGCCGCCATTCAATATCATCATCACACCAAAGGTTGGCAAGCAAGGGGCGAGAGTCGAGGGAAGAACGAGTGAGATAGGAAGCGGTTGCAGGCCATCTACTACTTCTTCTACTGCATCTGGAACACTGTCAGATGGCTGTTCGGCAAGTACACTTATCAGAAGAGCCGCAACAGAGCCACAATCAGGGTGGGTGCACAGAGAAACAGTTGTACACATCGGTCACTCTCTTCGAAAAATGAAACGTGTTATTATTGCGTTTCATTGTTCAATATGTTCCAATCAGTTCGAAGAGACTAACCATTCCTATTAACCCCTTTGCCCTTTAGAAGCATACCCCCATTCTACATTATTCGGAAATAGAGGAAGTGAGGCCATCATGTTCCATCTGTGCAGTGATTCGATTTCTACGCACTAACCGCTTGCCGTCCACACCTAGTCTCTAGCTGGCGTGCACTCTCTGAGTTGCCCGCACTCTCTCGTCACATACCCTCAGGGCATGCCTTACAGAGACCCGGCTTCTCTCGCAAGCAACACGAAAGACCGACAGGAGAGGACGAACATCCATTGACATACGCAGACATCATACAGAGACTCGTTGCGCGATTCATACATCAGGTAGGGATAGAGAGAGAGAGAGAGAGAGAGAGAGAGAGAGAGAGAAAGAGAGAGAGAGAGAGATCTTTTCAGACAAAGAAGGACATGAAAATGGACGGTGTGAACGAGGACGACCTATTGGAGATAAAACAGGACATCAGCAGTCTGCGGTGAGGGCCGAACGATCAAAACTCAAAACACAACCAATGATTGCGAGCAAAGCACAAACCCTACTGTCTAGGTACGAACTACGCGACGATCGACGGAAAGAAATCGTGCGATCGTCGAGTCACATCGACGCTGTCAAGAGAGACATCATGAGAACGATGAGCAGCAGTACGAGGACATTCAGGTGCAGGCGAGATAGATCTCTCTCTCTCTCTCTCTCTCTCTCTCTCTCTCTCTCTCTCTCTCTCTCTCTCTCTCTCTCTCTCTCTCTCTCTCTCTCTCAATGGAGTGTTTTGATTGTTGTGTGTTGAGTATGCGCCGTCGGCCGGGCAGCGTGGCAGAGGACGGAGAAGAAGACGAGGAGGAGGAGAAGGAGAAGGAGCCTGACACACAGAGGTACGGAGAAGCAAGTATACGATCTTGTACAATCTCTGGCATCAGAGTGAAATGTAGAATAGTAAATCACGGAATGATTGCAGTAACCTGTCGACGATCTCTCTGGAGACTCCGCAGTGGCCTCCTCCGAGGGTCCGCACACAAACCAGCTACTCATTCACCCCCAACAGATTCCCAGCTATCAAGCCTAGGTATGTCTGTTTGTTTCTATGTTAATATTGTCAATGAACTGCCTGATTACAAAGCTGTGCGTTTGAGCTCAGGGGTTTCGATTGTTTGTTTATTTTATTGACTGGTTTCCAGACGCGTGCCGCTGGTTCGAGAGAAAGCGCCGGTGACTGAAGCGATGGAAGCAGTGAAGCAACTGCAACAGGAGATGAACGACCGCATGGAGGCTATTCTAGCCAGGTTCCAAGGTGTGCATCCTTCTCTACCTCTTTTTTCCTAATTTATCTCTGTAAAGTAACGGTATGTGTTTTTGTGATTGTTGAGTGTGTTTCGCAAAGACCCTGCACTGTATCCTTCCAGCCACTACCCCGGACCGTCCGATTGTGGATGGATCAGATGACCTGATCCAGGAGACGAGGGCGGGGTCGTCGGCCGCCGCCCCCAGAGTCGCCTTCAACAACAACGTCCACATACAGTGACCTGTTTCCCCCTCTCCCTCTCTCCCCTCTCTCTCCCTCTTCCTTGCTTTCCCTCTGTATCTCACTCATCCCCGCTCATACTCACTCCACTCTCACACTGCAATCTCACGTGCTTACTCAAAGATTCCACGCAATATTCCATTTATACGGGTATTTTAGAAACGATTTGCAATCTCGACATTTTGAGTAGGTGGTTTACGTTTATGTGTGTTTTAATTTACAGATTTTTATGATGGGCGATGGTTGATAGTAAAGTTTATTATGATGAACAACACACAAATGGCAAGGACCTATTGTACCAGAAAATGGCTCCTATTTGGCAAGAAGAACAAAACGAAATTCTTGAATTTGTTTACATTAGCAGATGTGCATTCCAACTGGCTTGAACTGCGATTCTGAAAAGGAAAAATAGTTATTAAGGATATCAGGTGAACAAAAAGCATTTGTATTTGAATCGAAAGACTACGTGCATTGAAATGAGTTGATTCAAAACACCCTCACCCCTGATACTGGCGAGGAAAGAATAGTAGGTGAGCTGTCCAGTCACTGCGCCCGGCCTGAAAGCAAAAGAATGGTGGAACAATTGCGGGTACTGTAGCGAAAAAGGAGGTGTCGACTGACTTGGCGGGGTTCATCCTCTTTGTGACGACCTCGAAGCCATCCGGGCCCTCTGCACGCACCTCCACGATATGCCAGTCGCGGAGCCTGCACATACGAAGGAGTAGGCAGGAGACAAATATACTGGCTTACTACACACACTAGCTTTGTGATTCACGATCATTTTGTGAAGTTGTAATGTGGTGTGACTGACTTTGGATCGGAGACGAGCCTGGCTTGGACACCGTCGAATCCGAGGTTGCGAGCAGCCACCGCCGCACCAGCCATTGTGTTCACGTTGTTCGGGGCAAGAGGACACAGACCGCGCACCGGACCTGCATAGCATAGTTAGAGAGAGAGAGAGAGAGAGAGAGAGAGAGAGAGAGAGAGAGAGACCCACCCTCGTAGAGCACAGTCTCCTTCTCTTCTTCCAGCTTTGCCTTCTCGTTGATCTCTGCGAGGGGAGATCCCAGCTTGAACGAAGACGGATGCTTCGACATTGTAACAGTCAACGACTGAAAAATGATCACTGACGTCACAATTTATGCTATCAGAAATGTCATCAGTAATAACATAAATCAGCAGTAACCTTGAGGAGTGCGTGCTGTGCCATCTTCTGTATGTCGTTTCCTCCCCAGAAGGCGCCGGCCGGTACGAATACCCTCCGAGAGAGTGCAGTGGAGAGAGAGAGGAGAGAGGAGTGGAGACACGCGTCAGCCAGACAAGTGGGAGAACCGATCTGCAAGCAGTCACATACATATGAACGCGCGAGTCGACTCACGAACAGATCTGCGTGGCGGAGGATGGTCTCGGCGTACTGGGCGACGATCGCCGGATGCGCCACCTCCACAACAAGGTCCACGTCCCTGCAAAGAACTCTCTTCCCCTCTCCCTCCCTCTCTCTCTCTCTCCCTCTCTGCTCACTCGAGGTGCTCCTCGTCTATCTTCTCCAGTGGCAGCACTCCCTCTGCGGGTGTTCTGTTCCACTTTCTCACAACTGTGAACGACTCCACTGCCGGCAGCTGTTCCACAAGGAAGGCGCCTGAGGAACGTTTCTGGATCGATCACTCGTTTGTTGTGTATTTCCTCACCTAGATGTCCGGTACCGATGATTCCGACTCGAGTCACGGGAGGCATACTGTAAGTGAGGGTTAGATGAGAAGAAAGAGTTAGGGACAGAGGTTGAGATATGTGATGGAAGCGCGTGCAACCATGAAAGCAAAATCACACGAATAACATGAGTTAAGGAATATTTATGCAGATCACAAAGACACAATATCAAAATATCAATGAACAGCTAAAGGCATCTCAAAGAGTATCACAGTGTCAATAATGCACATACGGGGTCTTCATTCCTCTCCCCCCCCCTCTGCTCATTCTTTTCTGAACACGAGACACTCGCTTCCTGAAAGAATTCCCATCTCTCCACCGGCCACGATATTCGATACAGTGCCCGATAGGAAGACGTCGTTGAACTTCTTGAAGCCCTGCAGTTGTTTGTTTGTTTGTTTACGTGTGTGTATGTTGACTTGTTTGTGTTGTGTTGTTTACCTTGGGGAGGATGCGCATGGCTTCGGCCATCTTGATGGTAGCCTTAATGGCCTTGGAGCGGACGAGCCACATGAAGAGGGGAGAGTGCGAGAAACAGTAGTGGTACGGGGTGCCTGAGAGGGAGTCTCTCTCTCTCTCTCTCTCTCTCTCTCTCTCTCTCTCTCTCACCATGACTCGTCTGGAGGTCTTCGTCGCTCTCGAGTGTGAGTCCGTGTCTGGCTGCCGCCTGTATCATCTCTTCCCTCGTGTGAAGGGAGGGCATCCCACACGCGAACTCCAGACCTTCGATCACCTGCGGACAAGACATTATTTGATAAACAAAATAAAAGGAAAAAGAAGAGAGAAAGAAGAGAAATGTTGTTCACCTTTGTGTGCTCCTTGTTCTCCTTGTCGTACTTGTCGGTGGTGATGAGATCATACACCAGGAACCGGCCTCCGGAGGACAGCACACGGGAGACCTAGAGGGAGGTGTGAAATGAGAGGGGAGAGAGGGGGGGAGAGGGAGAGGTGTCAGCTGACCTCCTGCATGACGGGGTCCAGCTTGGGGAAGTACTTGAGTGAGTATATGGCATATGCGGCGTCGAATGCGCCTTCCTCCATGGGCATGTGATGGCAGTCTGCCTGCACCAACCGACACCGACCGGACAGCCCCATCCGGGACAACTCCGCGTTGCCTGCGCAGTTATTGTTTATGTTTACTCAGTCATTTGGATATTTGTTTACTAGCTTCCTCCTCCCGGGCGCGATAAATTGGTAGCAGTCTGGTGATAAATTGGTAGCAGTCTGCTGCGAAGGTAACCCGCAGGGTAGGCCACCCACGGGCGCATTATTGCGAAAATAGGCCAGATACTGTCGTTGGAAAATCGTTGGGCTATGGTGTAGTGCCATAGACCTCCTTCGACTCCCTCCGCAGAATGAATCTCTTGAATCGGGGGGATATCTTTACCTTTTTACCTTAGCTTCACATGTATAGGGGTGTCTACTACTTCATAGATGTCTACTATTTTTTCAGTTCAGTTTCAGTTCATTTTTCCAGTGCTGTCCCTTCCTCATTCTATGATAGTTCGCCAGTGTCGCTCACCCATGTCTGCCTCGTTTCCGGCGATGGTGATTCCAGTGAGATCCGCTCCCGTGCCCGCCAGATCCCGGATCACTCCCCCGATCCCGCACCCAATGTCCACGCACTTCTGAAACGTACTCGTCGTGTGCGCTGGATACGTTTCATCGTGTGCAACGTACGGTGCCTTCTTGCAGCTGCAGCTTGTGTCCGATGATGTGGTGGAGTCCCCTGAGGGCGTCTTCCAGAGACTGCTCGCCCTCTGCCGGGGCAGCAAAGTGAAAGTTGCCTGAAAAGAAACCGTTTCAACGTATCCGATCCATTTCAAGTGCTCCGATACGTTTCGAGATGTATAGTTAGCCTACCATTGAAGTACTCGTCTATCACGGCGCTCATCACAGAGTAGTAGTGCTGTGTCACCTGAAACGTATCAGTTGGAGTGAAACGTATCGTTGGGGGCGTAACATACCTCAAGATGGTGCCCGGATTTCTTCGCCTCAGCAAACAGTTCCTGGTGTTCATTGTAGAAGGCAGGCTAGAATCACATAACTTCAACAAATAATACATTAGATCTAAAGTGGTCAAAGAGTTTCAGAATTTTGCTGTGCTGCAATAGTAGGGCTGAAATATGAAGTGATAGGCATGGTCGATCGATGGTGATAGCATCGGGGGAGATGGGAGATGGGCATCGGTTTATGGTCTCTCTCTGCTAGCGGCTACCCGCCCCTTTTACAGTGTTGCGGACAGTGTTGCTAGTAATCGGTGACGTCATTTACGATTTTAGAGCTTCGCAAAGTGAAGTTCATCATGTCATTGTCGGGTTTCAATCTACATGTTTGTTCACGAAACACGCGTTAGGGGCGGGTGATTTGGAGGGTTTGTTTGTGCAGACATGCAAATGAGGCCTCCCCGTTGCGATTACCAGAGGATCAGATGAATATACAAGAGAACCAGTGCTATACATTATAGTTTGCATACTGTATTGATCATTTTCGTGATTGATACTATACGAACTTTAATAGTTTGTAAATGTTGTAGAGTAGACATATATAGCAGTAACCATTGAAAGTTGATGAAGCGATAACATGACTCACGAGATCCTGTCTGCGAAAGTGGAGGAGAAGCTTGAAGAAGTTTGAGGTGAGATCGATCGACATTCTAGGAAAGGGGAAATGAGGATGAAAAAGGATGTGTGGGGTGTGGATAATGACACGCGGAGGTGAGTGGATACAAGGACAGACTGGATTGGAAGGGGGATGGATGGAGCGGGCGAGGACACGCCACGCACGCAAAGATCCAATCTCGGGTCGCGCCATCCCGAAGGGGGGGGGGGAGAGGGTGCGGGGAGAGGAGTGAGTGAGTGAGAGGAGGGGAGGGGAGGGTTCGGCGGGAACATGCGCATTCGCCACACAGTGCAAACATGCTCCCGTGTGAGGTTTGTGTGTGTGTGGGGCGTATACTGTACTTCTGACTTCTTGGCCTGTTCAACTCACTTCACGACATGGCAAACTGAAAACTCGACGGACTGGCCACGCAGGTCCTGGGTTTGCTTGCTCAGTCCGTGAGAACAATACTAGATCCGCAAACAATTCCAACTACTCCGTTTTATATCTTCTTTGGGTTGCGAATTGGGAAAGGTCGAGAAGAACATATGCATTGTATTATCTCGCGCCTTTTGAGGCGGCTCAGTGCCGGCCGCTCTCTCTCGCTGACTCACTCTCTCCCGCTCTCTGCCCGGCCTCGGCTCAATCACACATTTCACGTGACCGGCCGAAGCGGCGCGGCCCCCTTTCCCCCATCCCATTCACTCAACAAAAACGGCTCAAATCTCGTGATCGAAGATTTTCTTCACCACAGCTTCCGTGAATGTATAATGATCCGTTATACCATAATCGAAGAATGCGATTTTGCTATACGTATAAATCTTGTGCATGGGGTTGGTGTTAGTGTACTTTTCACTTGTTTGCACAACGAGTTCTTGCTCTCGAGTTAGTTTCAGTTTATTTGTGTTGATTATCAATGTCTTTGGACAGTTCATTTCCTCAATCAGTGGGCATACCAACCTTTCTATTGCACGCCAAGAGGCAACCGTTCCGCTCTGCCACACTTTTTTGCGCTATTTTCTTTCGTTTTTAGAGATATTCGCGTTCCGGCTCTATTCTGACCTTTGCTACAGCTCTCAAACTTGCAGGAGTGTTCGGATGTCGTGTAGCGTGGGCGAGTGGGGCGAGCGTTCGTTCCTTCTGGAGCTGAAGCCGCGCGCGGAGCTGGCGTCGCTCTTCGTCGACTACCCCGAGACGACCGAGGACGACAAGGAAGACGACGACGAGTATGTCAGACAACTATCACACATTCAATGGGTTGTATGTTTCTTGGTGGGAATCCGGTGTCTGTGTTAAGCCGGATCACTATGCCATATAGACAATAAGTGGAATCAGAGTAGGTTGCGACTAGACTTGATATCACCGATTGCAGCTCGACCTCGCCTCCGATCATCCGCGTGGGTGCAGACTTCGTGGAGATGCGCCAGCCCGCCTCCACCCCCCTCCAAGCACGCATCGAACAGCTCGCGCTCACGCCGCAGTCCGTGAGTTGTTTGTTTGTTTGTGTGTTTGTGGTTGTGTCGACTGTTGTTGTCAGGTGTGCGCACCGACGTGGGCCGACAACAAGCGTCTATTCATGTGCAAGGTGCACGCCGAAGCGAGGCACATGCCTATTGGTGGGTGTGGCTGCTCGGGTTACTCAACCCACCATCATTCGTCATTTCATACGTAGTACTTTCATTTATTGAGGATAAAGTGTGTAATATTACGAGTATAAAGTTATTGAGTGTCGTACGTGTTGAGAGGATGTGTTTGCAGTTCCGAAGACGTACCACCGGCTTGCTGAGGACGTTGCCCTGTCGAATGCGACACAGGAGTGGGCCGAGTCAGCGAGTGGCGCCCTCCACATTCACTGCAAGCAGTGCAACAACAAACTCGTCGATGCCAACGAGGGGTGAGTGATTGCAGGCTGCTGGTTGTTGTGGTTGATGTTGTCACGGTGTTGTTTGAGTGATGAGATCTCTCTGGGCTGGCTTCCCTCCGACGACTGGCTCACCACCTCCCAGTCGGCCGACTTCTACTGCCGTGACACGTGCGGTAGGTTTTCAAATAGTCATCATTCCACAAGTCTCTTGCTTGGCGAACTTTTGACCTTGTACCTTGTATGCAGTAGTGTTGAGGTTGAGGAAGTGTTGTTGAGGGGCTGCGTGCGATCCGTCTCGCCACAACGGTCACTCGCACGGCTCCACTGTCGGCGACAAGCCTGCCCACTCTGACTGGACCGCCCACAAACACAGGGCTCTCCTCGCACACTCATTCACACTCGTGCATACCGAGGTAGGTATACTGTAGACTGTAGGCCATATTTCCTGTATTGTAGTGTGTTGTGTCGGGCAGTGTGGTGTTGGATGGGAAGATGGTGAACTGTGCTGGCTGCGACGCCCAGATCGGACAGCAACAGAAGAGTGAGTCGCTGTTGTAGGGGTTGTCGTGGTGGTTATGGTCGGATGCCTACTATTGATTGATTGATTGATTGATTGCTTTGAGACGAGCGTGATATGATTCATCTGCACCACACTGTCTGCGAGATGCGCATGGGTGACAAGGTCTACATGAACGATCGGTGAGTTGTATCGATGGGTAAACATAAACAATCTCCCTAACATTTGATCTTGTTTGGTGTCGTGTGATGTATTTGTGTATACATTTTTGTTCAGTTTCTCGTGCGTGGAGCAGTTCTTCGCTCAGCTGATCCTCGCGACATGCGAGTCGCAGTCTTCCCTCAAGCTCGTCATCCGAGGATACGACACCACACCCCACCTGCTCGTCAGTTGATTGGCCACTGTACACTGCTGTGCTATCGGTGTACTGTATTGTGTAATGTGGTTCTTGTTAGTTGTGGCTTCTGGATTCGTACGTGGTGCTGGCTGGTGGAGGTCTATCGGAGGAGAAGGATGGGCAGGGGGAGAAGGAGGAGGAGGAGAAGGCGACCACTCCGAACAAGGGGGGAGGGGGCAAGAAGACAAAGGGCAGCGTCTCGCCAAAGCAAAGGAGCCAAAGTCCCATCGAGAAGGTGGGTGTAGAAGAGAATACTGTAGGTTCACGGATAGTTTACACAATACGCATACTAAATTTACTTTTTTTTCGTTTAGCCCAAGTGCGATGTGGCGACACCGTTCCCGGCTCTCAAAATGCTCTATAAGGTGTTCGACGCCAAAACTGCTGCCAGGTGAAGGGGCGGGCGAAAGGGGGCGGAGTCTAAATGATCTTTTGCAGTGATCCTCGCGCGAACGGCGAAGATTCTTCGGTGGGACTGATCGACGTGCCCAGCGGGTATATATATATATATATATTGATTGATTGATTGATTGATGGTGGCTTGATATTGGTTGGTTGTTTGAGGTGTGCGGCGCAGCTGGTGGAGAGTCTTCTCCTTTCGTCGCACGCTCTGCCGCCCGCCTGTCGCTCGGTCGGACAGTTCTATGTCGGATTCCTGCAGCTCAGCGATCACATCTGAACTCACTTTGTGTTCGCAATGTACTCCACGCTACTCCTAGCCTCTTGTTACTTTTCTATTACTCTTATTTATTGTGCTATCAAGACTCTGGTTTCCGCCCTTGATGCTTCTCACCCTTTTGTATATCATCTTCCCTGTTTTCTATTATGAGATGCGGATTATGTATCTACTGGTTACCCTTCATGTTGTGTATTATATGATTTTGCGTATTTTTGCGGTTTTCCCTCGAGAGACTTTTGCTTGTTATTCCTTGATTGTAATATCACTGCATTTTGATAAATGGCTTTACGTTGCGCTTTTTTACTGATATCGTTTGATAAATGTGAAGGGAGGAGGAGGAGCAGAAAGAGGAGGAGTGGAGAAGGAGCAAAGAAGGTACAGGAAGAGGAGGAGTGAGTGGTTCTATGGAGGTGAGTGTTTATGCTGAGGGTTACTTGTGGCCGTCCGTTTCCGGAGCCGCCTCCCCTCAGGTCACCTCTAATGGTCTCTCTTTCTCCCTCTCTCTCTACCCTCTACCGACAACCGCTGGTCAGGCTGTGTTGATTGTGTTGTGCCAGACCCAGTCTCGTTTGCCCCTTCCAACTCAACGAGAGAGAGAGAGAGAGAAAGGGAGGGAGGGAGGGAGGGAGAGAGGGAGGGAGGAGAGAGGAGGGGAGGACATCACTTCTCGTTGGGAGTGCGAGATATGACTCGCATCCCGTTCGCATTATACTCCATGCCTCGAATCCATTACTTTTTGCACATTGCGCGAAGAGAGAAAGAGAAGATTTCGCCTAGTCCGGGGAGACTAGACTTCTCTGCTCCCTCTCTCTCTCTCTCTCTCTCTCTCTCTCTCTCTCTCTCTCTCTCTCTCTCTCTCTCCACGATCCCGTCTCTCGTCGAGGGTGGTCTCCTTTGTTCTGCGTGCTTATTGCTCCGATCTACCCACCTATTTTGACGCGTTCTCTCTCTCCTTCTGGAATAGCCGCTTTCGCTGCGAGAGTTGGTCGGTGGAGCAGTCTGCTCCGTCTCATCCTGCTCTGATGATGGCCCTATCGCGTGTGTTCTTCTCCCTCTCATTAGAGAGGGCGCGCAGCGCCCTCTCTTTTGGCTTAGGATAGGGCTCGCGCCAGAATTTTCAAGAAGCGATATTCAAAGGTCATGTTAACAACAATGTGGACTCTTCCAATTTATGTTAGTTAGATTCGCACCGTTCCGTAGGACAGATTATTGGTCGTGGGCATTTTTGTATCTTTTCTCCGAAAGAAGTTATGAGCGATCTCGCGCACCCATGAGGTGAGAGGCCAGCGTGTGGGTGGGTGGGTGGGTGTCGTGTCCGGTAACTCTGACTCTCTGCCGAAAGCGTACTCTCTCGCGTTTTCTGCGCGTGTTCTCCAACTAGCACTTTGATTGTAGTTCGCCCCGCCGCCGCCAGCGTCTAATTCGCGCCGGGTTTGCGTTGTTTTGGGTCCGCCAACTATAACCAGGAGAAAGAGCGCAGTAGGCGCGACTCCGAACGGTAGTGAGAAAATATGTGGGGGAAAACGTTTTGTGAAACGTAACGGCGATCCGAAACGTAACGTGTGATCTGTGGTACATGAGAGTAAGAAGAGAGAGAACGGCCGAGATTTGTGTTAGTATTTGTAAACGTTGATAGAAGAGCAGAAAGATATAAGGGGGTTCTTAGCTACTCGGAAGACCCTAACGCATGTTCGGACTTCTGCGCTCTCCGTGAAAGCACACTATTTCGTCTTCCACTCACGGGTTCGAGCTTCTATAGCATCGATAGACCCAAACGGGAGCGTTTGACCCCAACGAATCCCCATCACAATTCGAACGATAGAGGGTTGTTAGAAGGTTGATAGAGGCTCGCCTCTGTTCGAGGCACCCTCTATCAACCTTCTATTACCCCTCTATCGAGCCTCGAACGCGCTTCGATCAAGGGTCCTGTTTGGGTCTATCGATGCTGTAGAGGCTCGAACACGCGAGTGGAAGACGAAATAGTGTGCTTTCACGGAGAGCGCAGAGGTCCGAACAAGCGTTAGGCTCTACCGAGTAGCTAAGAACCCCCTATAAAGAAACAGAGAGAGAAGGGCAGAAAGTGAGAGTGAGAGAGAGAGAGAACAGTGAAAGAGAGAGAAGGAACAGTGAAAGAGAGAGAAGGGACGAAGAGAAGGAGAGAACAGAGGGAGTGAGAGATAGTAGTTTTTGATATAATCCAGATGAATAGTCATAATTCAGCACATATTCAAAATTTCTATGAAATTTAACAAAAGGACATATATTTTCTTTGAAAAGTACTTGCGTAAACAGATGAACTTTGTCTTATCCCAATGCAGCAAAAGCACATGCATAGAGCGTTTACAAATACTAACACAAACCTGCGCATTCGGGGGGTTCTGTTGATACTAACCAGTGAACACAAATAGGAGAAATAAGAGAGAAAGAGAGGAGAGAGAGGTGCAGGTTTGTGTTAGTATTTGTAAACGCTCTATGCATGTGCTTTTGCTGCATTGGGATAAGACAAAGTTCATCTGTTTACGCAAGTACTTTTCAAAGAAAATTCTTCTTGCGCCAATTCATCTCGTATTGACTCGGGGAGTGCGCGTAAATCTCGAAATTGTTATGACAGCGGCAGAAAAGAGAAAAGAGGAGACGCTTGTTTTCCATATTCTATCTCTAGTGTGTCGTTTGCGAAAACGCACACGTTGGTTGATGTTGTTGTTGTGGTATATTGAGAAACAGTACAGTTGAAATTGAGAGGAGAGAGGGAGAGGGAGAGGAAGAGAGAGAGAGAGAGAGAGAGAGAGAGAGAGAGAGAGAGAGGAGATGTGTCTTTTGGAGAGTGTGAATGGGAGTGCGCGGCTGCTGCGACGAGGCTCGCCCGCCGCTCTGGGCGCCTAATGTAATCTTGGAAGACGAGCGGCGAGAGGGAGAGAGGGAGGGAGGGAGAGAGAAATAGGGAGAGAGGAAGGGAGAGAGAGGGAAGGAGAGGGAGGGAGGGAGAGAGAAATAGGGAGAGAGAGAGAGGGAGAAAGAGGGAGGGAGAGGGAGGGAGGGAGAGAGTGTGTGAAACAGACAGGGTGGGTGGCTACATATCGGGCAGTGCAGTGGATTCGAGTGTCCTCTCCGTATGTTTACAACTTTTCGTCGTGCTTTCTCCGCGCCTTCTTTTTTCATAGGGCGCCACGCTGATTTGGATATTATATTCCCTGCTGCCGACGCATTCGTAGGTCTTCTTCCCGTATACAAGTGCATTTTCTCTCTCTCTTTTCCTCGCCCCTCCTCCTCCTCCTTCTTTCTTTGCTCGTTATCTCATATTTTCCACCTAGTTTGTTCGCATATTGACAAAAACAGCAACATTTCTGTCTTTTATTGATTCTTAAATATGCCTCGTCTTAGAATATCTCTTCATCTTCGCTTTACTGATTTTCTCATAATCAGCTGATTTCATCGTACACCGCTGTTTACGTAGTATTCTAGAAAATTCCACCTGTCGTTCGCATATTACTACCGACTACCCAGTATGCAGTATTGTTAGTATTCGACGAATCTCTTGTCCTCTCGCTCCCTCTTTCAGCTCGATTACATCTCCATTCTCTTACTCTCTTCTCATCCTCTCTTCTAATCTCGCTCTTATCAGTGTGCGTAGTGCGTAGTGCAGTCTGCAGTCGTTCCCCTCACTTTGCTCTCTCTAAATGAGCGATCCGCTCCTCTCTTCTGTCCATATCTCGTATTACTTTGTCGTTGTGCTCTTCCCTTTTGCCTTCCGAGGTCCGCCTTCCATTTATATAGCGTGTCATTCATCTCTCCATCCCTCCCTTTCTCTCTCACTGTCTGCCCCCTCTCGCCTCTCCACTATTTATGCCCTTCCTTCCAAAAGCAGCCATGCTCACATAGCAGTATGCTAATTTCCCCTCAACATATCCGCGTGTTTCTCTCTTATTTGTTCTCTCGCTCGTTGATAGGTAAGACTGATATGATGTGACAGACCGCAACTCGGCTATCTCAACTCGCAACCTCTGTACTGTGTATAGATACATAGATAGAGAGAAAGGGAGAGGAAGGAAAGAGAGGGAGGGAGAGAGAGAGAGAGAGAGAGAGAGAGAGAGAGCACTCGGTTTCAACGCCTCGTTAGGCCATGCTTGCTTGGGAGTGAGAGCCGCCACACAAGAGCATTGTGTGTATGTTGAAAAAAGAGCGATACATTCAGTCGCGCAGCTGCCTGAAAATTTCATTTATTCTCTCCTCCCCTCTGCCTACCGACGATTAATTAAGAGTGTCCATATACTTGTCAATTGATCTACTTGCGGTTCGCATAATTATTGCTGTTATGCGTGGCAGGTGTAGTGTTGTGTGGTGCATTGTGCATAAGAAGTGTGGAGTGTGCTGGGAGAGGAAGCGCGGGATACCTCACTCAAGAGAGAGAGAGAGAGAGAGAGAGAGAGAGAGAGAGAGAGAGAGAGAGAGAGAGAGCCGGGGAATCGAATAGACCAAATCTAGGCGGGAGACGCAGCGACAGCGGCCGGCAATGGGAGAGTGGGTGTATTATTCTTTCTCCACTTTTCGCTCTCGGCGCTCTCTCCATTTTCCACTGTCTCTCTCGCTTAAGGTGACTATCATTGTGTTCTTCGAGCCTCCGTGATCTTTGCGTGTTCCCTTTTCATTGTGTGTCCTTTGAACAGCTTGTGAGAGGGCAACATCCTCTCTCTCTCTCTCTCTCTCTCTCTCTCTCTCTCTCTTCCTCCCTCTTCTCCCTTACATGCTTTTTCCTGCTTTCTCCCATTTGCTCTCCTGCAGCTTTTGCCTATAGCGCCACCCCAATTTTTGCATTTATCACACACGCTGGCCCCGGTGGTGGGCTCCGCGCAGTGTCTCCGCCCTCCGAGGTTGCCCCACTCTCTCTCTTTTCTGCGCTGGTCTGTTCCTCTCCAGTAGACGTACTCCACGTGCTCTCTGCAGTTTGTCTGACCGAGGGAATCAAGGGTCGCATCTGGGGGTGCGAGAACGTCGAATCAGACGGCATCAGAAGCAAGAAATTCAAGACCAGATTGCCCTATCCTCTCTTTGCTATCCCTTGTTCTTTCAGTCTTCATCTTCATAACCAAATTATGTCCTATCACATAGGAGTGTTACATAGGAGTGTTACATACGTATTCTAATGATATTAGTTTGGTGATACCGTTAAAAGTTGTTAAAGGGAGTGTACACTCTAAATTTCGAAGTTGAGTTAGCACCGGGATGTGAAAATATGATGAAAACGCTGTATTTTTGTCAATACAACTATTTTCTGAAAATACCTACAAATAGATGAAAATTTAGCGCAAAATGTGTCAAAATGCAGAAATTGGTGTCAATTGGTGCCAGTTTTCAATGTTCAACAGAATTTTTCATCGACTTTTTTTTCATCGTATTGACAAAAGTGCATCATTTTCCTCATATTTTCACATCCCGGTGCTAACTCAACCTTGAAATTCAGAGTGTACACTCCCTTTAACAATCTTGAATCTTAAAAAAATCTTAAACTTTGTGCAATTACTTAGAATCGATCAATCAATCAGAGTTGTTTTTGTTTATACTATTGCGAAGGGTCTTATCTCATATTATTTATTTCTCTGCGCAGTACGAAGTCATATACTACACGTATTATATAACATAATAAATTCATGTTAACACATGAGACATGAGTTTGAATGTGTGATATGATGCATCGAACCCTTCCATTTCATTTCCGCGAACCTACTTATTCAATGCATAGTCTTTTTTCGGCCAGTCTCTCCCGAATCTCAGTCTTCTTCCTTTGTCTTATCTTTTTTGTGTGTGTTCGAATGCTCGCGGTCATTTCTCTTCCCTCTCGAACACCACATACATCCTCTATTCTCTCTTTCTCTCTCCATCTCTCTCTCTCTCTCTCTCTCTCTCTCTCTCTCTCTCTTTCTCTCTCCATCTCTCTCTCTCCATCTCTCTCTCTCTCTCTCTCTCTCTCTCTCTTTCTCTCTCTCTCTCTCTCTCTCTCTCTCTCTCTCCCCGTTCCCACCCGAAACTCGACAAATGTCACTTTCCTCTCCAGTCTCAGTGCACATTCGAGATACACCGCCGCGCGGATTTCCTCCTTCCTCATTTACCCACTTCCTTCCTTATAACCTATTTTTCCCAATGCTCTCTCACAATGATTATAATGATATTTTACGGTAAAAAAGTTGAATTGGATGCGTGTAACGTATGTATATGTACGAGTATTTAGAAAATTAGACTGAAATGAGAACTATTTTCTACTTCAGGACGCGTTTCGCAGATGTGTCGATCTCCCATCTGAAAAGTAAAAATGTGAGTGATTTGAAATTATCTATTGATACTTGTATCACATGTTTGGAAATTTTCAGATTTAAGAAGAAGGTGTATCATGTGTATTGCTGTTTTCGATTCTGTACCATGCTTATATACTTGACTTTTTGATAAGTAACTAATTTATCTCTTGTCCATCTCTTGATTCATAACTATGTTGACTGCGCTGTATCATTTTTGAATGCATAACTTCATGGTTTCAAAAACGCTTAACGCTAAAGCGTGCACTTCATTTCAAAAAAGGAAAGAAAATGTTCGATAACCTCAATCGCTTTTCTATCATGCTTGCCTTTCGTTGACCCATGTGTATTGTCCGCTCGAGACGGTCTAGATCAAACACATTCAGCTCTGTCTGCCTTGATCAGCTGATCCATGATCAGAAGAAGAAGTTTATTACCGCGTTATTAAAACAAAACAACATATACATGAGCAATACAAAAATACGGCAGTTTGTGATTTAAAGGCACACTGGCGACTTGTTTCTGCCACAACCTGCCACAACTCCTCATTTTCACACGAACAAAACGTTTGGCGGTGACAGGAATCGAACCCGCGAAGAAAAGGGCCATAACGCAGCTCACATGCACTGAACCATGAAGCAATGGCAAGGCCGTTGTTCATTTGCGCCTATGTCTCCGACATCAGTTTTTGCAGTGAAGCGTTGGCGGGAAATTCAAATTTTGAGCTGCATTCTTGGCAGTGGCAGAATCGAAAGTAACGCAGAATCGTTGTTCTTTCGCAAAAACTGCTAATGTTTTAGGTTAATATGATTTTTAATAATGCTCCGAGTCGAAAATATGTCGCCACTGTTCCTTTAATAATGAAAATATTATCAAGGAGTACACAAACACAACTATAATCTGCGCAATTTGATGGGTGGGAAAATGTCTAGTAAAGAGAGATTCTTTTAAAAGGTGGTAGGATCTGCTACACGTATTAAGTCACCGGGAAGAGAGTTCCAAACTTTGAAGGTTCTACTAATAAAAGTGCTAGTTCGGCATGTGTTATCAAATGAAGGTACAATCCTATATTCATGTGAACTGCGAGTGCGTGATGGAATAATTGCGAAAAGCCCAGTGTAGTCTAAAGTTGTTTTAGATTTAATAACTTTATGTATATAAGTTACATCATTCAGAAAACGCCGAGATTCGAGAGTTTGTAAATTAAGAAAACTGAGACGTTCGGGATATGATAAACTGCGACCGACACGCTGACACACACGGCGGGTATAATAGCGCTGAACATTTTCAATAAGGTTGACTGATGCAACATCAGTGGGGTTCCAGAGTTCAGTACAATAGTCTAATTTGCAACGAAAATAAGTAGTGTAGGCAGTAATTAGGAGAGTGGGATAACGAGTTTTGTAAGTGCGAAGGAAGTCATTTATATAGAATAAAGCGTGATCACATTCAGCTGCCTGTCTGTCTTGATCAGCTGATCCATGATCACATTCAGCTGCATGTCTGTATTTATGAGTTGTTCCACAACCACATTCATATGCCTGTCTGCCTTGATCAGCTGATCCATGACCACATTCATTTGCCTGTCTGCCTTGATCAGCTGAGCCGACAATCTTTTGGGAACAGTCTCAGTATTCCTATGTCTGAAGAACAAAAAAATTAATTTTTTTTTGAACGGAGCTATTATCTCCGGAAGATGCTCCCATCTGCTTCGATTGACTTGCAAATGACTCTTATTTCCCTAAAATCAGACCGCCAAGCGCGCGAATTGCGCGGTCGAATGATCCCGCGCGGACCTATAGCGCGACCAAATGCGATGAAATGCTGTCTGGAAAATATGCGGCGAATGAACAAGCGTACTGTGAACGGGGAGAATACCATATATACCACAACCACATTCATCTGCCTGTCTGCCTTGATAAACTGTTTCATAATCACATCAAGCTGCCTGTCTGTCTTTATCAGTTCTTCCACAACCACATTCAGCTGCCTGTCTGCTTTGTTCAGCTGATCCATGATCACATTCATATGCCTGTCTGCCTTGATCAGCTGATCCATGATCACATTAATATGCCTGTCTGCCTTGATCAGCTGATCCATGACCACATTCATTTGCCTGTCTGTCTTGATCAGTTCTTCCACAACCACATTCAGCTGTATGTCTGCCTTGATCAGCTGATCCATGATCACACCAAGCTGCCTGACTGCCTTGAACAGCTGTTTCATAATCACATCATTTCATAATCACATCAAACTGCCTGTCTGTCTTGATCAGTTCTTCCACAACCACATTCAGCTGTCTGTCTACCTTGATCAGCTGTTCCATAATCACATTCAGCTGCCTGTCTGTCTTTATCAGTTGTTCCACAACCACATTCATTTGCCTGTCTGCCTTGATCAGCTGATCCATGATCACACCAAGCTGCCTGACTGCCTTGATAAGCTGTTTCATAATCACATCAAACTGCCTGTCTGTCTTGATCAGTTCTTCCACAACCACATTCAGCTGTCTGTCTACCTTGATCAGCTGTTCCATGATCACATTCAGCTGCCTGTCTATCTTTATCAGTTGTTCCACAACCACATTCATCTGCCTGTCTGCCTTGATCAGCTGATCCATGATCACACCAAGCTGCCTGACTGCCTTGAACAGCTGTTTCATAATCACATCAAGCTGCCTGTTTGCCTTGATAAACTGTTTCATATTCACATCAAACTGCCTGTCTGTCTTGATCAGTTCTTCCACAACCACATTCAGCTGTCTGTTTACCTTGATCAGCTGTTCCATGATCACATTCAGCTGCCTGTCTGTCTTTATCAGTTGTTCCACAACCACGTTCATTTGCCTGTCTGCCTTGATCAGCTGATCCATGATCACACCAAGCTGCCTGACTGCCTTGAAAAGCTGTTTCATAATCACATCAAACTGCCTGTCTGTCTTTATCCGTTCTTCCACAACCACATTCAGCAGTCTGTCTACCTTGATCAGCTGTTCCATGATCACATTCAGCTGCCTGTCTATCTTTATCAGTTGTTCCACAACCACATTCATCTGCCTGTCTGCCTTGATCAGCTGATCCATGATCACACCAAGCTGCCTGACTGCCTTGAAAAGCTGTTTCATAATCACATCAAACTGCCTGTCTGTCTTTATCCGTTCTTCCACAACCACATTCAGCTGTCTGTCTACCTTGATCAGCTGTTCCATGATCACATTCAGCTGCCTGTCTATCTTTATCAGTTGTTCCACAACCACATTCATCTGCCTGTCTGCCTTGATCAGCTGATCCATGATCACACCAAGCTGCCTGACTGCCTTGAACAGCTGTTTCATAATCACATCAAGCTGCCTGTTTGCCTTGATAAACTGTTTCATATTCACATCAAACTGCCTGTCTGTCTTGATCAGTTCTTCCACAACCACATTCAGCTGTCTGTTTACCTTGATCAGCTGTTCCATGATCACATTCAGCTGCCTGTCTGTCTTTATCAGTTGTTCCACAACCACGTTCATTTGCCTGTCTGCCTTGATCAGCTGATCCATGATCACACCAAGCTGCCTGACTGCCTTGAAAAGCTGTTTCATAATCACATCAAACTGCCTGTCTGTCTTTATCCGTTCTTCCACAACCACATTCAGCAGTCTGTCTACCTTGATCAGCTGTTCCATGATCACATTCAGCTGCCTGTCTGTCTTTATCAGCTGTTTCATAATAGAACATTTAAAAAAAAATGAAACAGTAACATGCACATATGCATTCTACCAAAATTTATAATCAATTTTATATAACCCTTGTTCGCGTAAGTCATAACAACTGATATGTCCATTACTACGATCGATGTGTTTAATTGATATTGTTTATTTATTCATATCATACACAGATAATTGATTTCATGTTCCCTTTGTTTTTTTGTCGAAAATTCAATGGTTGCAGGAAATCCTTTCTTTATTTCATAAAAGTGCAGGAAATGAATTATTGACAGTTGCCGGAAAAGATTTATTTTTCCTGCTCATTTTTTGCCCCTCCAAATTGCATGAAGTTAGACGGTTGCACGAAATGAAGCATTTTGTTATATTAGAGCGTTTTCATAGTTGCATGAAATGCTGCGGTTGTATGATATGGCATGCCATCGTCTAATTCAATGTTGAACCTCACTCGTTATAGCTCACCACGACATGACTTCACAATTACAACATACATAATTAAAGGATTTATCCGGACAATGTAATCTTGTCTGATCTTCAGATTGAGGTCGCTTTTGTTCTCGTCAATGAAACCTTCTTTTAAAATTGTATAAACGTGGAAAAAAATGTTTGTGTTTTCACAACTTTTTTCTGCGCAAACAGAACTTTAAAACTCGTCTTCAATGTTTTCAGTGGGGTTTACAAATTTCTACTCAGAAAACACAGATACTGCATATAGGGCGTCGTAATCCCAGGCATGAGTATTCCGCACACGGCACAACTCTCGCCCCTGCCGATACTGTCAGGGATTTAGGCGTCTCTTGTCTCTATCAGCAGTTCTCTTGTCTTTGACGATCACTATTCCAACATTGTTCAGAATACGCTTCACTCCATAAACGACTTTCTGCGCGTATATCGCACTCGCAATCTCACTGTTCTTAAAGTCGCATATATAACCTATTTTCGGTACAAACTCGAGTATTGTACAGAATTATGGAATCCTAAAGATGTGGGATCGGTGAATCTGATTGAGTCGGTACAGAGACATTTTACGCGCCGAATATGTCACCGTGCCGGCTTTTTCTCGCTCACTTATCCCCAACGCCTCCAGCTATTAGATCTTCGAACGCTCGAAGAGCGACGCTTAACAAACGATATTGCGTATATAAGGTTATGACTAATCGCACTAGTCTAGAGTATTCTGGCCTCTTCAACATTGTACCTTCCCGGTCTCGCGTTTCTCATGGGTGGCGCCTGATTCCTTGCTTTGACACAACTTTAAAGAGCAGCACGTTTTTCAGTAGGGTTTTTGCACAATGGAACACACTCCCCAACAACATCATTTTATCTGCGAAACATCAAACAGTGAAATCGTACCTCCTAGATAACCCCCATTTGTTCCCTCCGTCCAAAGTTAGATGAGTGCTCATTTGGGAACCTGTGTTATCTGTTTTATCCTATTTTTGTGTTTATTTGTTTTCCAATCACACTTGCCGTATTCACTGTATTTATGTGTTTGTCCTGTGTTCTTCTACATAGTATACACGGTAATAAATATTATTATTAATGTAGAGAACGAAAGCGACCCTAACCTAAAGATCAGGGAATAATACATTGTCCGGATACATCCTTTAAAGGGAGTGTACACTCTGAATTCCGAAGTTGTGTTAGCACCGGGATGTGAAAATATGTTGAAAACGACTCAGTTTTGTCAATACAACTATTTGCTGAGACATCTGCAAGTTGGTGAAAATTGAGCGCAAAATGTATCAAAATGCAGAAATTGGTGCCAATTGGTGCCAATTTTCAATGTTCAACAGAATTTCTCACCGACTCATAGGTATCTCCGACATATAGTTGCATTGACAAAAGTACATCATTTTCAACATATTTTCACATCCCGGTGCTAAATCAACTTCGAAATTCAGAGTGTACACTCCCTTTAAGAAAAACATGCAATACGAATAGGCCAAGATTTTGGTATGCTATCGCAGGGAATTACAGTGTCTTTTATCTATCGAGGTTTGAAGCGGTGGATGACGATTAATGATCCAGCTACTTGTTTGATAATCTGCCCTGTCCATAACAGTACCATGGTAGACAATGGGAAATCTCCGAGTGTTCCTTCGCTTCTTTGCTTCCACATGATCGTCATCACCTCACGCCACTTGCACGTTTGCATTTGTTTTTTTTTTCTAAAGGAAAATTATTTGTGTCTAAAGCACTAAGCAGTATGTGGTTTCTACTATAAGTTATGATTTTCCAATCTCTCTTTATTAGCTGTTCATTGACACACAAAAGTCAATATTTTTGTTTGTGTGTTGGTATGACAGTGGAGTCGTCGTCCATAACAGAGATTACCACAATTGCCACCGCCGTCGTTTGAGTGATGTCGGCTGGAGGAGTGGGTGGTCGCAAGTTGACAAATGCCCATCCTCCCCCTTCGTACTCCCCTCTCTTCTCTCAGTCTTCCCCAAGCTCCGACGACTCTGCATTATGCAAACTCGGTGTGAATCTGTGTGTGAGTGTGCCTCGAAGGGTCGTCGGCTTTAATAGTCGCCGAGCGCTCGCGTGCCTCTCCCTCTCTCCCCCCCTCTCTCTCTCTCTCTCTCTCTCCCCTCTCCCTCTCTCCCTCTCTCTCTCTCTCTCTCTCTCTCTCTCTCGGGAGGGGTTGACACATTGTGGCTGGCTGGCTGGGGCGGGGCCTTCCTTTCTCCCTTCCAACCACGCCAACGACGGAAACACTTGACTCGCCCTCCCGACAAACCCGACCCACTCTGCGATTCGATGGTGCGGACGTCGTCTGGCTTCTGAGTTGACGTGGCGGTCCTTCTGAAGGCATGCACGTCCGCTACCTGCAGCACCAGCACGCGGGCACAGTCCAGCTCTTGCTCATGCCCCTCACAGCACCGCCAGAGACAAAGTGAGTAGGGGGCACAAACGATTTTATGAAAATTTGAGTTTCGAAATTTTGGTCATACTATAATTTAATACACTACTAGTGATTGCTGAAAACCAAATTTAAACCCATTTGGAAATATTTTTAATCTCTGAAATATCTCCATTATTGAGGGGGCGTAAATGACGCCAATTTCGATCCATTATTGATTTTTCATATTGATTGTCGTCTATACTTTTGCATTTGTTTCGCATCTTCTGGCATTGATTTCACTCGTGTGGAACTGACACATTTGTAGACACATAGTAAGATTCAATCATAGATAGTGAGTTAGTAAGATTCAACTTGTTTCAATGAAATCCTCTCCTTTCTTGATGTTTCTGATCGGAGATTGTCTAGTCGTTATTGTGTGTATGCAATGAGAATGCATCGATATGAATGTGCGCATTCCTTGGAGACCTATGCGAGAGAGAGAGAGAGAGAGAGAGAGAGAGGGTGGGGGGAGGGGGGGAGAGGGCAATCGTCGGCTGGGCATCAATGAAAGGAGAGCAATGAGACTGGGAGGGAAATTGCCACCGAGAATCATAGACGAGAGTGCACTACTGCAGTCGCTTCCCATTCCAGCGTACAAATGCAAAAAGAGAGAGCGGCAGCGACGCAAGCACGTAAATTCGCGTGATTGCCTTTGTTATTGGAATGAGAGCTGCTGTGGCGTTGCCTGGATGAGAGAGAGAGAGAGAGAGCGAGAGCGAGAGAGAGAGAGAGAGAGAGAGAGAGCGTGGTGGGAAGAAGGGAGGACGGAAGAAGGAGAAGCCAGCTTTTCAAGAGGGACTCTTGTGTTCTCCGTGTGAGTTTATTGGAATGCGGGCCAAGGGGCCCAGGATAATTTATACGCACTCTGGCGGTGGAGGCTGAAGGTGAGAGAAGGAGGAGGAGGAGGAGGAGGAGGAGGAGAAGGAGGAGAGTCGTGCATAGGCAATGTGGCGGAAGGCGAGGAGAAGGAGAAGTGGAAGGGAGGGAGGAGTGTGGGAGAAGGAGGTGTAACACTAGAGGGACACGTGTGTGAGGTTGTGTCGTCGGGGCAGTCAATAGATAGAGAGTAGTGGAAGGGGCATGTGGAATTCGTATTATAGCGTGATAGATGCTATCACAGTAAGTCAGACTAAACTAGTAGAAGAAGATGTGATCTTTTTGTGATTGACTTCAGTTCATGAGAAAATATCAAACAACGTGTTAAACGTCTATACAATTTTGACAGGGTTTCATTTCTCTCTTTCTATCTTTCTCTTTGACTTTCTCTCTCTCTCTCTCCCTCCCTGACATACATATGTTGCAAGCATAAGTTCTTTCTCGCCTGGTTGCTAATCTGTCGTTTCCGGTGTGTAAGGACACACTCCATGGCACCGGGTGAAACTCATTCAAAATTAAAAAAGTACGTCAAAAAAATTTACATATACACGAGGTCTAATATCAGTCTCTCTCTCTTTCTCTCTCTCTCTCTCTATCTCTATCTCTATCTATCTCTATCTCTCACTCAATAATTGTGCAGGTAATACTTCTGCAATACATCTCCGTAAAATATGTACGTTGAACATGAAAAAAGGGCGCGAACTCTATAGCTTCATAAATATAATGAATTACTCGCTATGCACTTACTTTAATTTGAGTATATTTTAGTTGTATAATTCTATAAGTTTTTATTAAATTAAACAAAGATGACAAAAATAAATTTTACGTTACGTTTCTGCTTCCTCGTGTTTTGCTGAGGTGAAGTGATGTGGTGATTGTTTGTTGCTCTGAAATAGGAGAAGGAAAAAGAGGATAGAAATAGAGAGAGAGAGAGAGAGAGAGAGAGAGAGAAGGGGATTCTGACTGGATGGGGTCCAGGTTGTTGTGAGAGAGGAGAAAAAAAGGAGGAGAGAAGTTTCTATTTCTATGACAAAAAAGAAAAAAAAACTTCTGATCCATTTGAACGAACGTCTTGTTATGGACGCAGTTCGATGTAGCCAATAATAAGTATTGCTAGACGGAACACGGAACATATAACATAGGTCAAACGACTTCCTCGTTTAGTGTGTTTGTAATATGATCTAGTCGTAATTAGATTAAGACCATACTATCCGTAATGTATCATGTACTCTAGTTTCTCCGTTTTCGTTTTGCGCTAGGCCCCGCCCCTCGCTAGCCCCGCCCACGGGAAGAGAGAAAGAGAGAGAGGACGGAGAGTAGACTGAGCTCTATCCCAATGTCCCCCTGAATCCACTTGATTGATATGAGTTATTGTACTGCTGAGATCGACCCGAACAGCAAGTGGAGCGTCATTCTGTCATTCAGGTCCAGTTCCTCATCCAACTACGTTTTCGAGTCTTCGGCGTTTGCACTGTCTGCACTCTCAACGTTCCCAATTGTTGAAAAAAGATACAGATACATGTCTATGATGCACTCTATTTATGTGTGTGCTTGCCACTTGCAAGTTAATTGTAAGAGTGTGGCGATAGCGCGTCACTCGGCAATCAAATTGAGCGGCTGAGACTGAATGGGCTGTCTCCCTTCTGAAACTCTACTATTTCGAAAAGTCTTTCGATGATGATTCGTTTGTTGTAGGAACGATGAAGAAGAGACTGCAGAGTGCGAGGCAGTGCCCCTTCCTATACAGACGTTCCTCTGGCGACAAACCAAGTGAGTCCCTCATCCCATCTACTACTCTTGTGCATGTGTGTGTGTGTTTTTGTTCTCCTCCTCCTCCTCCTTCTCCTCTTCTCTTTTCCTCTTTTCCGCGGAAGGACCCTCTTTTGGGTGTAAGTTGAGTGGATAAAGCGGCCGCCGCAGCCAGGCAATTCCATGCAAAGCCATCAAAGTCCCGAGCACTCCGCGCCGCCCCCGCCTGTACTAGAAGAGAGAGAGGGGGGGGGAGAGAGAGGGAGAGAGACGTCCTTTGTTGGTCCGGATGGAACAGGGGCCGTCTACCTTCCACTGTTGATTCCGCAGTCCGAATTTGATTCTTTGTATGTCTCGGCTCCTCTCGTCCCGGCGCCTTTCCGGGGCGAATCAGCGCGGCGCGCGAAAACAGAGGAGGGAAGATGGAGGAGAAGGAGCAGTGAGGAGGAGAAGGAGCAGTGAGGAGGAGAAGTAGCAGTGAGGAGGAGAAGGAGCAGTGAGGAGGAGAAGGAGCAGTGAGGAGGAGAAGGAGCAGTGAGGAGGAGAAGGAGCAGTGAGGAGGAGAAGGAGCAGTGAGGAGGAGAAGGAGCAGTGAGGAGGAGAAGGAGCAGTGAGGAGGAGTATGATGGAGGGGCAATGAGTGTTTTGCATAGCGATGTCTCTCAGGAGGTGTCCATACATACTCACTCTCGCGTGCGCGTTCTTCTCACAGGCGACAGGAAACTGCTGAAAGAGGGAGGAGGAAATGACGAGCGATGTAGCAGGAGCAGTAAGGGAGAAGGAGCAGACTCGTTCCGGCTACTAGTATACAGCCCCAGCCCCACATGCTTTTTCATTTCGGGCCGGTGTCGTCGTATGTGTATCTTTTTCATTCGGCTCGCCTTTGCTCAGAGTGTCAATAGACACCCTCTGCCTCTCTCCCTCACACACACTCTCTCGCCCCTCTCTAACCATCCGCCTCCCGAAATCAACGTTGCAAGTTCTGTTAGGCGGTTCCAACGGAAACGCATCAAGTGTCCGATTCATGCGCGTCGTTCCAATTTCGACATTGCAATGAGGGAGAAAGATGGAGAGGGAGAGAGAGAAAGAGAGAGAGAGAGAGAAAGAGAGAGGGAGAGAGAGAAAGAGAGAGAGAGAGAGAGAGAAAGAGAGAGGGAGAGAGAATAGCGTTTGGAGAATGACACTCTCTGGATGTCCCGCGATTTATTCGCCAGAGAGTCAATGAGGACGGCATATTAGATTGGATGAGAGAGAAGAGAAATGAAGAGAGCGCAGACAGAAAAGGGAAGGAGGAACGAGAGGATAACAATTTGCATAATGGAGAATCTGGGGATGGAGAAAAAAGTTGATGTGCTCTTTGTTTCAGTCCTTTCCTCGGAGCGAAAATAGGAAAACTTCACGAGGCTTCGTGCGTGGTGAGTCGGGATGAGTGAGAATGAAATGGGAGAGGGACGGGGGGGGGGGGGGAGATAACTGAGTGGGGATAGATAAAATCATATTGTGTTCATATGTCATTTGTTAGCAAAATCGCAAGTTGTCGTTGAAATGATGTGAATATGCTCAGTCCAATTCTTTCTCCTTTCTCTCTTTCTCTCTCTCTTTGAACACACATGTTCGCTGGCCCAACATGCAATATGCAGTCGTTTCTTATATCGGGGGAATTGAGAGAGGAGAGACAGAGAGAGAGAGAGAGAGAGAGAGAGAGAGAGAGAGAGAGAGGGAGGGTGGGAGGGAGGGCGTACGCAGAGGGAGGATATCTAATAGCTCTGCGCTTCGTCTTCACACACACAGGCATTGCATTGCCTATGCGAGAAGATGTGTGTCCTCGATGCGAAACATCACACGAGAACAAGTAGAGAGAGAGGGGGGAAAGAGAGAGAGAGAGGAGGGAGAGCGAGAGAGGGAGGGAGAGAGGGAGGAGGAGAGTCCGCATGTAAGCTGTCCTTCCTCCCGTTAGCCCTCTCTTCCAAAGAGAGATATTGCATATAACGCCGCCACCATATTATTGCGTGAATTGATGTCGGCAGCAGTATTTTGAATAGACTAGCCGAGAGAGAGAGAGAGAGAGAGAGAGAGAGAGAGAGAGAGAGATGGATATGATGTGTATTCGCTTTCGCCTCTTCGGGTCTCTCGCGGATATATCAAATATGACGGGGCTGGCGAGAGAGGAGGGAGAGGGATGGAGGGTGGAAGAAAAGACGGGGCAGGCTGGTATCAGGAAGGATCGAATGACGACCATGAAATGCCCGAGGCACGACAACATGTGAGGCGAGTGTTCTTTGCAGACATTCGAGAGGGTTGTGGTGCAGAATATACTCCACGGACTGTCGCCCTCACTCTCCGATGCCATAGGTGGGAAGATGGGTGGGAGAGGGAAGCGTGTGGGAACGGGGAGAGCACAGCAGGAGTTGCAGGCACGGTGTCCCGATGGCGTCTGGTGCGGGCTGCCTTCCCCCACGTGGTGCAGTGCGCAGGCTCTCTTCTCGAGGCGGCGCAGTCATCCGCAGACGACCGAGAAGCCGTCACTCTCTCGCCAAGTCTAGCCAAGGTACGTCTAAGGGTCTATTTTTGAGCAACGAGAGATAGAGAACGAGCGAACGAGCGAACGAGCGAACGAGAGAGAGAGAGAGAGAGAGAGAGAGAGAGAGAGAGAGAGGGAGGGAGGAGAGAGAAAGAGCATTACTTCCTTTCAGATCCTCTACATCATGCACTGGATGTTGCTCGACTCAGCTCAGGAGTGTATTGAATCCAGCGGGAAAGTGCGTTGTTTACTTGTTTATTTGTCTGTTTACCTCTCCACAATCAGGATGACTCCACTTCCGCCAGTGATTCCAATCACTCCATTGATTCGGTCATTCCTATAGAAAGTCGTACACCTTTAGAAATGTGTATTACTGTTGTGAAAACGTTTCCCCCAATGAACCCCAATACACTTGGTTCATCTCATATTCATTCATTCCCCTCCCCAATTGATTTGTCATCATGAAGTACAAATATGTGGTTTTCAGGAAGAGACAGGCCGGAATCAGGCTCTCTTTTCGATTGCATCCATCCAACTATTCGTCTATCTCATCGCACCACTGGTGAGTATTAATAAACCATCTTTCAATTTGTTAAAGTTTTGATTGATCGTTTGAGGTGGACGTGGTTGATGAAGAGAGCATTTCTTCAAACATTCGACTCGAGTCGGGATTGAAGATCTGGCAGGCACTGTGGAATGTGAGGAGAGAGAGAGAGAAAGAGAGAGAGAGGGGGGGGGGAGAGACGTGTGTTTCAGTATCGCCAGCCAGACGTGTTGTGTATTGCTTCTCCGGTTAAGCCTCGGAGGGGCGAACTGCCTCTCATCCAGCTGGTTCGGAAGGAACGCGCCAGCAGTCCCACCGCACAGGGAATCTATCTCGGTACGCCTCTCTCTCTCCCCCCCCCCCTCTCTCTCTCTCTCTATCTCTCTCTCTCTCTCTCTCACACACACACACACACACACACACACAAAACTCTCTTCCACCACACTCAACTCTCTTCCACCACACTCTCTTTCACTTTCAGATGGTGTCATTTGGGCGGGTAAGTGTTCGGGAATGTGTGAATGAAACAGTGTGGTTCTATGATTTCGAATGAGTTTTCTTCCATGTTCTCTATGTGAGATGTCCGTTCAGGTGACGATTCCGAGTCGAAGCCGCGTCGTCCTTCCATCGTCCCTCCCCCGAAGCCTCCCAGGACTGACGCCGCCGTGCGTTTTTCGTTTCCTTGATCCTTGTGTTGTTTTCTTTGGTTGGGTTAAGTATTTTCGATATTATGTCACACTTATGATTTTAAGGTTTTGATCGAAAAGCAACGCAAAGAGGCTGAGGAGCAGAGAAAGAAGGAAGAACTGCGAGAAGAGAAGAAGGAGGAGAAAGAGGGAGAGATGGAGAAGAAGAAGAAGGAGGAGAAGGAGCAGCCGAGACAGAAGCCGTCCACTCTGCCTGTCAGGGCGACGACAGCCCCCGAAGTGTCGACGATATCGCGGTCGATTGTGCGCAGTGTCAGTGAATACAAGGTGAGAAAGGTGAGTTGGAACATATGTGGAATGAGTGTATCTAGGCGGAGGCGGCTGCGCAGTTGACTCGCGCCCGGATGCACAAGTCCAACACCACCCACGACGCATTCGACGTCTCCCCCAGTCAGTCCCTCCACCTGTATCCTCTCACCTGTGTCTGTATTTGTCGTGTGTCTTTTGTGTCGTCCATCCTGTGTTGCCGAGTGAGTGTCTCTGGTTTCCAGCTTCCGAATGCTCCCTCAAAGTGTTGGAGGAAGTGGAGAGTGCACTGCAGTTCGTAGAAGAGCATTCCCTGTCGGGTTGGTAGAGAAGGAAGGAGAGAGAGAAAGAGAGAGAGAGAGAGAGAGAGAGAGAGAGAGAGAAAGAGAAAGAGAAAGAGAAAGAGAAAGAGAAAGAGAGAGAGAGAGGGGGGGGAGAGTTGTGTTTAGGTGTGTTCCACTCGGGCGAT
The DNA here is from genome assembly GCA_963966185.1 of Rhabditoides inermis. Taxonomy (NCBI): domain Eukaryota; kingdom Metazoa; phylum Nematoda; class Chromadorea; order Rhabditida; family Rhabditidae; genus Rhabditoides; species Rhabditoides inermis. Next base: position 308,031 of record CAWZYM010000047.1, on the reverse strand, counting down.
GACGCTCCCTTGGTGCACCTCACTGATATCTGCAGTGCTGTCTCGGTTGAGATGACCGAAGGACAGAAACCGGGTTGTCAGGTTGGAGCAGCCACTTGTTTGTCGATTTGTCACTTATTCATGTTGCGCTTTGCTCTCTCACCGCGCTCTCTATTGATTCCCAAATCTCCAGAGAGATTGCGTTTTTCACCACTGGCACGCAGTGCAAACCTAAAAGATGAGGGAACGTGGTTTCGTGGGGTAGTGGTTATCACATCTGTCTAACACACAGAAGGTCGGCGGTTCGAGCCCGCCCGAGATCAGTCCTTTTGCAAAATTGACAATACTTAGTGGACGCCTAATTTAAGATTATACCAAAACGATTTAGATTGGTGATATAGGTTTTCTATTTTTCAACTTGTTTAGGTGGTGTGCGAGTGGTGTGGGAAGACAGTGTTCCGAGAAGGAACAGTGGTCGGAGAGTGCACATGCAGACGAGCAGCCTCATTCAAGCTCAAGATCGTCAACGAGACCGGAGTGGCCGAAGCGCCGCCCGCAATCACTCCGCCTCAAGCCACGCCCCCTCACGCCCCGCCCATCGACGCGCAGATCGCACCTCCTCTCGTACTCACACAGAAGCCCTCAGCCGAGACGATCTCTTCTTGTAGTCAACAGACGATTGTCCCTGCCAGACCTACTCAGGTTAGATTTTCATAAAAAGAATCATGTTGTTAGCAATCGGCACTCATGTCTGTTGACCGCGTCACGCACCCTGGCAGGACTCGAACCTGCAATCTTCGGCTCCGGAAACCGACGCCTTTCCATTAGGCCACAGGGCCATGCTAGGTTGTCGCCTAATAACAAAGGATGCGGTATCCGTGTGATGTCCCACATTGCAGCCGTCCACCTCGCATCGTTCGTTCGAGCGCGGCAGCTCCGGGGAAGTGGTCGATGAGGAGCCTGAAGAGTACACCCTGCCCGATCCTACGGTATTGAGCGAATGTTGATTGATTGGTTAATTGATAATCCAGGTTGCGACATACATGGACGTTGCTGTGATTCGATCTCTGCTGATCGTTCACTGGTCAGAGCCCGGCATTCACTGGGGAATGCGGTACATACTGAATAGGCTGGCCGACATACAGGTGAGCGAGATAGGGGTGGGTGAGATGAACGTCTTATCAGCTGCACATCACTGTTCGCGATTCCTCGCGCCGCAACAGAAGCAACTCACTTCCCAGTCAGAGGTGGGTACATGCTAACTCACGAGAAGAGGGAGAGAGAGAAAGAGAGGGAGGGAGAGAGAGGGGGGGGAGAGAGAGGGGGGAGAGATGGGCGTTGCAGGAAACAGAAAGAGGAGCAACAGCCGGTCCCCACGTGGGCGGACCTGGGAGTAGAGGAGAAGGCGGAGAGCGAACACAGACTGCACGTCGCCTTCAACGACAGGTACTTTCCCTTTGTTAACTCATAGATGCTCTCGCTTGTTTACACGTGTGCCGTCTCAGTAGGCGGGCCTCCGGGGACGCGACGGCCTCCCTCTCAGCTGGCAGGCAGTCCAGAAGAACCAGTGTCAACACACTCACCAAGAGGGAGAGGAACCGGTGGGTACTATGCACCTCTAGCCCTTTCATTCTCCTAATGGTCCGTGAATCCAGTTCTGATCCGTCGATCTGTTCATCGCTGGAGTTGTTGTCTGTTCGCGAGGACAGTCATGCAGTAGTGGATGAAGAGAGGGCGGAGCGGGCTGCCGAGAGGCTCGCCAAACAGTTCTATCCCGGTAAGGCGCACTTCTTCACAACCATTCAAACTGTCTATTCGCTACCAAAATGTATCATTTTAGAAAAATCGACTTGCAAAGTTTTTGACCGAATCTTGTTTCAGAGGCGCTCGGATCGGCCAACTTCATCGAGAAAAACGGAAAGATCAGCTTCACTGTTGTCATTCAGACGATTAACCAGGTTAGGGCTGTCTTCTGTTGTATGGCGCATTTGACACGTGACCCTGTGGCCTAATGGATAAGGCGTCGGTTTCCGGAGCCGAAGACTGCAGGTTCGAGTCCTGCCAGGGTCGAAAACTTTTGCCGATTCAGTTTGTACAACACTTTTCGTCGTTTGGGAACTAAATGTTTTAAAACATAGATAATTAAAAATGTTTACGAAAATCAAATTTGAGGTGATGGAGCGTACGGACTCGGTGCGTCTGTGCGAACTAGCACTGAACATAGCCGACACACTCCTACACACACCCGTGCCACACACTCATGTATTCTTCCACAACATCACCACCATGCTGTTCCGGTGAGAACAAGACTGACGACCATTGATCGATTATCGATCGGTTCAGCATCTACCTGTCGCTGGGTTGTCCGCACGGGTGCAATGAGGGCGTGAAGAGTGCGCAGGGGGACTTCCTCCGAGGAAAGGCCAAGACACTGGTGGCCACACTCGAGAAGCTACAGCCAGAGAGGTATGTAAGTAGGGGCAGTCCACTGTGGGGACTGTGAGATGCGCACAATCAAAGAGAATGGCTGGCGTGTATCGATCCTGTTTGTTGTCAAAACGTGGCCCTGTGGCCTAATGGAGAAGGCGTCGGTTTCCGGAGCCGAAGATTGCAGGTTCGAGTCCTGCCAGGGTCGAATTGTTTTGCTGTATCAGTCGCATCACATATTTTCAGATTCCGAACCCTTCTCACTTCATATGTGGCTGAGCGACCGCCGCAGACTGTTCTGGACCTACTACATGCTATCACAGCATTCTGTCGATCCGAAATCGGTAAGTGCTTCTCTCACTTTCCTACCTTCCACTCTCTTTCGCCCTTCTCCCTCACATCTTTGTATGCAGGTGATTGTGGGATGGCTACTCGACGTGCGTCCGATGGGAAGATGCCCAACTACCGAAACAGATTCAACGAGAAGGAGAAGGGAATAGAGGGCAGGATCGTCAATGCAACACTGAAACACCTCACCACTCGACTAGCAGCCAATGAGTGCCTCGTCCAACCGGAGAATATGGTGGGTAGAAAGGGTAGGAGAGGGAGGGAGGGAGAGAGAGAGGGGAAGGGAGAGGGAGGGAGAGAGAGAGGGGAAGGAAGAGGGAGGGAGAGAAAGAGAGAGAGAGGAAGGGAGAGGGAGAGAGAGAGGATGGAGAGAGAGGATGGAGAGAGAGGAGAGATAATAAATCTTATGTTTCAGAGTCTTTACCAAGACGTGCGCATGCTGATCAACTACCTACAGGAACAGCATGGCAACCCGTTCAGGTGAGCTGACGCATGGGCGCCTCTCCCTTCCTGCCTTCCCTTACCCATCTTCTCTCTCTCTCTCTCTCTCTCTCTCTCTCTCATCTCAACTTTCTTCCAGGCGTGTCGGTCTTTCTGCCCTTCTGGATGCAATTCCAAAAAATCCAGCAGCTACTCCTAGGTCAGTCAGAAAACGCAATCAAACTTTGTCGTACTCACGCGAGCACTGCTTTCGTTGCTCTCTCACACTGCACTCTCTCACATTCACACACTCACTCACATTCTCTCTCACACTCACATTCACCGCTTTGGTTCTTGTGCACCGTTAGCCCTCTCTCGGCTGATCGATCAGCTGTTCAGTCCACATCTCACCGGAAGTGACGTCCCGCGCCGGCTGCCGATCCCGCACATTGCGCTCAAGTAATGCGTGTGTGCCCCCTGCTGAGTGTGTTCTAGAATGTCCCATGCTACGGTAATCCCATCGTATCCACGCCCTCTGCTTGCATGTTACCGTGTACCACAAACGCCTACGGTGTCCTCTGCTTTGTTTGTGTGTGCGCGGGATTTGCGACTGATGGTTGAGTGTTGAGTGTGGGGCGGGAGAGAGTGACGTGTGTGTTTGAGTGTGGAGGAGAAGGACGAGGCAGGCAGTGGGAGCGGGAGTGGGAAGAGCAGTCCCCAGCAGACGAGGGGACTCGACCACAAGGGGGAACAGGCTAGTCTGCGCAGAGGACTTTTCAAGAAGAAGGTGCGTGGAGTAACAACTCATAGCCGTTAGTGGTCTGTCATTTTATACAGCACTCTTTCCAACCGACACGGTGAGTAACGGACACTTGTTGCAGGCGTCCGGGCAGGAAGACTCTGACGCTGACTCCTCCCCATCCACCCCCCGAACTATCTCATCCATCGATGAACAGGCTGCCATCGCTGCCGGACAAGGAAAGAAGAAGAGCGCACCCAAGCTGCACTTTGGTAACGGCTTCCTCTCTCCCTCCCCTCTCTCCCTCTCTCTTTCTCTGTATGTGTGATGTGTGTTGCAGCGTTCAACCTGCTGAAGACGGTTCGTTCGGGGGATGTGGATGAGGAGGGCAGCGATTCGGAGGCGGCGGAGGAGGGAGAGACCGACTTCTTCGACTGTAACCCCACACCCAGCAGACTCGACTCCGCCAGACCCAGCATGGTCAAGGCCAAGTCGCCCATAGATGGTACGAGATGACGTCATGCAGGTGACCGCGTCTGTTTCAGCACTGGGTCGCTTACACGCGTGGGGCTGTATCATTCCATGTGCGAAGAGTGTGGATACGGGGGCGATTTCCGCGGGGGCGAGACGGTTCTCGTTCCTGATGGAGACGGCTCGACCGGGCAGCTTCCCGGATGCGCCCCTGGTGGGGGCTCTGCTGCACCTGGTGGGTGGCTGCTTCCTCCTTCCCCTCTCACCCCTCCCTCCTCGCAGCGCTCCCCTGTGCTGGCGCGCGCCTCTCTCCTCCTCGAGTGCTGTCACTTTGTCGCCCGATGCAACAGAAACGAGTGGCCCGAGTGGATTCGCAGCAGCCATAGTCGCACTCTCTCTCTCGGGGGACCACTCGCCAACCGCGGTGGGTCACTGTACACACTAGTTATTTATTAAGTCATACCTTTGAAGCTTTGAACGTTGTGACAAGTTTCAACGAAACAAGTAAAGTAACAATGTTGTACTGATAGTGTCATTCTTCTCCGCCTCCGCCGTGACAATCACTCTGGGAGAGGACGACTGTCCGCTAGACCTTCCACAACCCGTTCACTACGGTAGCCCCGAGGATACAGTACCCCGAATGACCCGCACTCCCCCTCTTCTACTTCCCAACCCCTCCCCCTCTATCTCACAGCAATCACTTTCTCATGTGCTGTGTATCTCTCCAGGAATGACAACTTTGTATGGTGGAAGAGAGGATTGATGTTGCCGTGTGGATGAGAGTTGTTCCAGGGACTCCATCTGCCACGCGTCGAATGCACACCCTTCAGAGATCCGCCGGACGCCACTTCTACCACTGGGCACTGCAGGTACTGTCATTGGCTTATTGTTGAATGCGAGTTCTCATGTTACAGCTCTCGGAGCAACTCTCAAAGGAGCTGGACAAATTGGAAGCGAAGCCGAGAAGGCAAGTGAAGATGGAAGACGTCATGGAGGACTTCACGGATGATGGTGAGGAGAGAGGATAGAGAGAGAGAGAGAGAGAGAGAGAGAGAGAGAGAGAGAGAGGAGAGAGAGAGATTTCTTGCAGCCCTTGTGAACGACGATTCCGGGGAGCGCACCCCGGCCGCACTGCAGATGCTGGCTTGTCTCATGCTACAAGAGATCACTGCATTCCTGAGGGAAACATTCCGCACCATTCCAAGGGCAAAGATGCACAAGGCAAGTCCACTTCTCCTGCTGCTTCTCCCTATGCACCTTCTCCTGCGTCACCCTCTCCTCCTTCTCCTGCTACTTCTCCTTCAACTTTCCATTTGCAGCAAACGCCAGCGTCTGGTTGGGACAAGCTGTTGTCGCACCGCCGCTGGTCGATTCTCTCCAACACCTTCCAAGCACAGCCCACACACACTGGATCCATATCCAGCATCGCCGACCCTGCTATGCACCGTGGGTGGAAAGAAAGATGAGGAGAGAGAGAGAGAGAGAGAGAGAGAGAGAGAAAGAGAGAGAGATAATTCAGTCAACGACCGTGAACGTCGTATCAGTCTGTCGACGGCAGAGGAGGACTCTCCTCGAGGTTCCAAGGACACCATCAACGAGTCGGCGTTCGACAAGAAAGGTGCGCGGGGTAGCCTAGTCTAGTCACCGTACTCCATAGTCCGTCAGTGATTCCATTATACCGTAACCCCGTAACCCTTCCTCAGATGGCGTCTGCTCCATTGACGGTAGGCCACAGTATTTGCTCTGCTGACGCGAGAGCTCGCTTGCGCCCTCTTTTTTTGTTCCCGCTTCGAGCGCATCTCTTATCTGACTAACATTGCTGCTTCGGTCTTACCCCCGCATCGTATCTCAGTTACTTTGCTAATATGTCACACACATTAGATTAACTGGAATGGGAATGCGAGTGTTTTTGGGGCGGGTGGGCGTGGTTCTAAGGGGCGGAGAGTTCTGCAGAGCCGGTGAAGCCGTCGGTGTGTGTGCGGCTGTACTCTCGGCAGAGCACGTACGACGAGGCTGCGAGTGGGGCGGGGTCGACCAGGTCGGCCATCGCCCTATCCGAATCAGGTCAACACGCAAGAGACAGGAGAACAGCATGCTACCGTACCCTGCTCACTCCCCCTCCCGCACTCACACTCCATCCTTGCATGCTGCACCCGTACACTTGGTGTTTCGTGTTTCACCCTCACGCACAACCCTCCTTCTCCTCCTGCTCCTCCTCCTCTCTCTGCTCCTCCTCCTCTCTCTGCTCCTCCTCCTCTCTCTGCTCCTCCTCCTCTCTCTGCTCCTCCTCCTCTCTCTGCTCCTCTCTCTCTCTCTCTCTCTCTCTCTCTCTTCTCTCACCTCAGTGTGTGCCGCTGGCGATATTATGCTAGGATCAGTTCGGTTTCAGTTGTAGCAATCGGCTTCTATGATGATAAGGGGTGATTGCAGGTTCGGGACGGAGACTGACGACAGGGCGACAGCGGCTGTTGAAGAGAGGCAGTCCGATGGGACAACAGCCATCACTCGAATCGAGTCACAAAAGAAGACAGGCATCGTTCCGACGGAAGCAGAGCAAGCCCGCCAATGAGGACAGCGACAAGGACGAAAGTGAGTCTCTCTCTCTCTCTCTCTCTCTCTCTCTCTCTCTCTCTCTCTCTCTCTTATGACGTCATCTGAAGAGCACGCCACTCCAACGCTACATGCCTTGATGGGCACTCTGAATCTGCCCAATCTACCCGAAATGGTGGTAGACAAAGACAAGAAGGAGGAGAAGTCGAATGGTACTATAGACTCACCCTCACAACCACCCAATGTTCATTTTGGCTTGCATATATTTCCCGCCCGTTTTCTTTCATAGTTCCGGTTTTCATTTGCAACAGCATTGTATGAATACTAAATGCGTTGAGTGATCCCTGCTGTGACGACCGGGTCGACATCGACTGCCCCGCGGGATTCCGTCAAGAATCATGAAGAGGTGAGTGGGAGAGAGGAGGAGAGAAGGGGGAGTATGGTTGCAGTCTCCGTCGGACACTCCGGCGACGCATGCTCGGAGTCAGCAAGAGGAGGAGGACGAGCACATGACGAGCCATATGCCATGGCTCAAGGTGGCCATCCGACTGGCCAACAGCTGGGACGCGGACTGCACCCACGAGAGAATGTGCACTGCCAGGTACTTTCCCTCCCTCCCTCTCTCCCTCTCCCCCCCTCTCTCTCTCTCTCTAAACTCCCCCTCTAGGTGCTTCCGCCGCGTGTACCGCCAGTGTCAGCGCATGTGTGAAGCTCTGGGAGTGGTGTACCAACCGGACAGGTAGGGGGCGGGCGGCTATAATGGGCGGAGCGTACAATGTGACCGTTTAGACTGCGCTCGTCGGTTGATCGACGCAAGATGATCACTGAAAAGTGGGCAGCTGAACAGCAGTCTCTCAGAAGAGTGGGTTGTGTTTCTGAATGATTTTCGGTTATGCTTGCTCCATTTTCAGTTTTTCAGTTTCGCTTGTTTTTTTCGTTCTAGCATGATTTCCAGCCTTCTTCGAATGTATCCCAACAGTCGACTGTTCTCATTACCATCTCTCCGGCACAATCGCCGCATACCAAAGGACGCAAGGACAAAGTACTTTAGCTCAAACACCTCGTCACCTAGTACATAGACGTACCACTCCCGATTCACGTCGTCACCAGTAGACGTTCCCTTCCCGATTCACACCACTCACGTCATCAAATGTCGATTCACTTCACACCCTCGTAGAGAGTAGACATCTCCGATTGTCGTTCTGCAGAAGGACCACCCACGGATTCACGGTTCACACTCACGTGAATGTGTGCATTAGGCCGTGTCGCTAATCTCTGTGATCTCTTCTGCTTCTTATCTGGTTTGTTTCAGTCGCTGCACTCGCGCCAATCAGCGGCCGTGCCCCGCAGAGAATCTGCCATGGTCGGAGGAAGGGAGGGATCGTCTTCCATGGCTATCAAGGTGGAACCAAAACACAACAACATTCTTCTAATTCACATATTCAGGCCCTGTTGATGGAGAAGATGATGGCGGAGAAGGCGGAGAAGGAGAAGGAGGACGCGCTCAATAAGAAGAGCAACTCCACCATGGTGAGCGTGCTGATGCATTGAGCAGATGTTTGATTGTCGCTTTCAGCAGCCGACTGAACTGGACACTTCCTCAGAGCAGAGTGCGGAGGAACCAACAGCACCCACGAATCGACCAATGATCGAGTACCTACGACACATGGTACAGAAACATACACTGAAGCGGAATGCAATCCGTATTCAGGCTCTCGGTCTGGCGCATTCGCCGCTGTCCCTTTCACTCAAGGGGGCGCTGCTGCTACAGATGGAGGGATACAAACAGATGGTGGCTGTCAGCTGGCGGCTACTCCTAGAAGACGATCCACACGTTGTGCTCAGTGCAGGTACGGAAACGAGAGAGCGAGAGGGAGGGAAGGAGGGAGAGAGAGAGAGAGGGGGGGGGGGGAGAGAGAGAGGGAGAGAGAGGGGGGGAAGAAAGAGGGAGAGAGAGAGAGAGAGATGCCTTCAGCGTCGATGTTCATCGTCTCCTGCGTGCGGCGTCCGGACGACTGCGTGGGTGTGATTCGGGAGAGTCTGGAGTCGACGGATGCAAGTCAACGGACGGGGGCCATTCACAGGTGAGAGAGAGAAGGAGAAAGAAAGAGAAAAGGAGAGAGAAAGAGGGAGAGAGAGAGAGAGAGAGAGAGAGAGAGGGAGGGAGCGAGAGAGAGGGAGAGGGGAGAGATGATCGAACTGTTCAGGTGGTACGCACTGTGGCGCAACCGCTTCCACGTTTGGCTCAAGATGGAGGAGGGCGCACAGGCAGTGTTCAAGGTACTCTCTCTCTCTCTCTTTCTCTCTCTCTCTCTCTCACCCCTGCTTCCTCTCAGGTACCTCCTCCGGGCATCGACTTCACCCTCCCCTCCCCTCCGATCGGCCAATCGCAGCTGCCAGTCGTCGACCCTCCATGGATGCCCCATCTCAAGACAAAGGTCGAACAGCTCTCACTCAAGGAGGAGGAACATGCCACGGTAAGATGAGAGGGGAGGGGAGAGAGAGAAAAATAGAGAGAAATTTATTTCTCCTTTGACTCTGCCCCTTTTCAGTCGCAAACCATCATGACAATGACGCGCACGAGGAGGAAGCAGAAACAGGAGATGGTGAGTCACGCCGAGTGGGCGTGGTCTGAATGGGCGGCGCTTGTCAGGTGAAGCGGGCGGTGCGTGAGACGGAGCTGCGGCAGTGCGAGCAGCGTCAGCTGTTCCATCTGCGTGGCTCGGCTATCGTACAGCTGGCTGCATACGAGCCGGCGCTGTTCCACCACACCCAGGAGTCGGCGGAAGGTGGGCGGAGGGGGAGAGAGGGGATACAGGGTGGACACTGCAGAGGGGGAGAGAGGGGAGACAGGGTGGACACTGCAGAGGGGGAGAGGGGGGAGACAGGGTGGACACTGCAGAGGTGGAGAGAGGGGATACAGGGTGGACACTGCAGAGGGGGAGAGAGGGGAGACAGGGTGGACACTGCAGAGGGGGAGAGGGGGGAGACAGGGTGGACACTGCAGAGGTGGAGAGAGGGGATACAGGGTGGACACTGCAGAGGGGGAGAGAGGGGATACAGGGTGGACACCGCAGAGGGGGAGAGAGGGGATACAGGGTGGACACCGCAGAGGGGGAGAGAGGGGATACAGGGTGGACACTGCAGAGGGGGAGAGCACTGCGCACGCCACTCGCTCCATGCTCCCCGTCGCACAGCCCCTCTTCCCGTCCGCACTCCTCGCAGTCGTGCCACACCTCGTCAACATGCTCGACGACCCACATGTAGACCACAACGGAGTCAGCGGTGCGTTCCCCCTCCTCTCTCTCTCTCTCTCTCTCTCTCTCTCTCTCTCTCTCACCCTCCGTCTCTCTAGTGTCGGATGCGTCTCGCAAGATCATGTGGTCGTGTCTGGTGGAGGACCCTTCGCTCTTCCTTCGACACTTCCTGGAGAAACTGACCAACAGGGATCGGCAGGTAAACTCTATAAGTATATCGTGCGACTCACTATAGCAACACTATAGCGCACGATTTCAGCATTATTGATTGATATCACATCGATTTCGTAGTGTCCTAGAGCACGCTATCGATTCACGTAGCCTCTTCTCTTCTCTGCGCGATTCCGTGTGTATTCCTCGGCTTCTCCTCCCCCTCCTCTCTTACTGTGTGACTTTCACCCTATTCACTCCTCCCGTCTATCGCTAACTCGTTCTAGAGTGTAACCGTCGAGTTCAAACCGACTCGACAATGGGTAAGTGTGTCTTTTCCAGAAACAAGTGGTCCCTATTTCCATATATGCATGTACTTCTATCTAGCCGCATGCCACCCAATGTACCGTGATTGGTCCTCACTCCTCCGTTCACAGTGACGTCACACACTAACACTCGTTGTTCGTGTCCTCTCTTTTCAGCATGTGATCTCTGCGACATCGTCTCATGAGAGGGGGGGGAGAGAGTGTTTTCTTGCAGGAGCACTTGATGTCTCTGCTGCGCAAGCTGATCATCCGCTTCAATCCGCTGCCCAGTCAGGCCGCGCACTCACTACTCAACTATCTGGTAACACTACACTTACACTTTCCTACATCAAGGTCTGTACACGGACTGTACTCGCACTGATAGTACTGTACACGGACTGTACTCACACTGATAGTACAGTCAGTGCTATTGTTACAAGTATGTAATTTTGTATTTACTAGTAATGTTCTTTTTCAGTTCGGTTTCGTGATGCACTATGTGCGCGCGGCGTGCGAGGGATCGGACAAGGTACGGTAGCCACGAGTACGGTGGTACAGTAGCCATTCAGGCACTGGGGCTCGCGCTGTCACTCGCTCCCCTCCTCGCCCCATCTGTACACGGACTGTACTTCAAGGATCTCAAACAGACACTCAAGAAGGAACAATGCGATGTGAGTCGCTTCAGCCACTTCGAACCTAATCAAGATTTTCATTCCTGTCTGTTCAGCAAGCCCTGATGATCACTGCGAATGTTCCCTCGGCTAAGAAGGTGATCGTGCATGGACCGGATTCGGGCATGGGAGGCATACCCAGCCAGTTCCCAGTACATGAGGACACACAGTTCCAGCAGGTGGGAGATGAAGAGAGAGAGAGAGAGAGAGAGAGAGAGAGAGACAGAGAGACAGAGAGACAGAGAGACAGAGAGAGAGAGAGAGAGAGAGAGAGAGAGATTCGTTCAGATCCTCACCGACTCGCTCGAATTCTTCAACATCGAAGACGACGAGGTGAACTGCTACTTTCTGGCCGACAGCAAGACGGGGCTCATCCACATGCCAGGCGCGTACGTGCGGTGAGTGGGCGTGGCGAACGGGGGCGGAGCTAGTGGGACCATGAACAGGGGCAGATGAGAAGGAGCTTCATAGTGGCACATTGAGAGCAGAGGGCGAGACTGATGAGTATTGATTCAGTGACTACTACTTCTTCCACCGCTCCTTCTACCCCCAGCTCACCCTGCAGAAGATGGACCCCGAGGCAGCGCACCTCAACATGCGAGTCACTGCCTTCAACCAGAGGTCGGTTCATTCTCCCCCCCCCCTCTCACTCACCCCTCTTGCAGGTTCATCGAGGTCGGCAAGGTACTGCTCACACACAACATCCTCAAGCACAGCCCTCAGCACGTGGTGAGCCGAGTGGGCGTGGCGTCAAGGGGCGGAGTGTGACTGTGAGTGTTGCAGATCGCGCAGCGCATTTTCTTTCTGCACGACGAGCTGACGCACTTGCCTGCCTTCCCCCGCAAGTCACTCGAGAGCTGCTTCGGACAGTACAACGGACACATGGGGGAACAGCTCAAGGCGATAGACGCCATGCACAAGTTCACATGGGCCAAGGTGGGCGGGGCGAGAGAGGGCGGAGCTTGAACAGCGGGGTCTGAGTGGGCGGGGCTAACTCCCTCTCTTTCAGTTGATGTCGGACATGTTCGAGAAGATGGAGAACGCATTCATGTTCGCCGATCTGCACCTGTTCATCAACGTCGTCAACGGCATCATGATCATGCACTGCGAGGATCTGCTCATTCTCAGAAGGTGGGCGGAGTCTGAGTGGGCGGGGCTGGTGAAGCGTGTTGGGCACGTCTCCTTCTATTATAGGTGTGCTGCCACTTACATCGCGATGAGCATCCATTTCAACTCGTTATTCGCCAGCCAAGTGAGTCCCTCCAAGCTCCGCCCCTCAAAACCCCGCCCACTGCAGGGATTCTTCCTGGTGATGCCGACGCTGTTGCGGTGCTACTCGCAGAGGCAGACGAACAGACTGTTCTGCTCCGTAGTAGAGTTCCTATGCAAGCAGTTCTACACGCTGCACAGGAAGCCATTCATTCTGCAGGTCAACATCTCTCTCAAGCACAGCCCTCAGCACCCTTCCCCCCCCCCTCTCTCGCTTTCTTTCTCTCTCTTCCTCTCTCTCTCTCCCTCTCTCTCTCACTCTCTCTCTCTCTCTCTCCCTCTTTCTCACTCTTTCTCTCTCTTTCTCTCTCTCTTTCTCTCTATCTTTCAACATACCCTCTCTAGATGTGCGGTTCAATCGCGAATGTGATCGACAACAACAACAACGACTTCGAGATCAATCCGATGAGGGTGAAGGCTAAGGTGAGTGATGATTTAAAAAAAAAACACATGTTGGAACTTTCCTGATCGACGAGACAAACCTCATTTATTCTTTCAGTACTGGTTCAACTTACTCAAGCAGATGGAGAGTATGAATGACGAGAAAGACGAGCTGGACATACTCGGACTCGTGCCATATCCGAAGCCCCTCAAGGTAAGAGAGAGAGGAGAGAGAGAGGGGAGAGAGAGTTCCTTGTTTAGGCGTTGGATCTGTGCTACCGCGACGACCCGAACACGTTCTGTCTTCTGACGGACGCTATCGCCTCTTGCATCTGCGTTTGCGCCTTTGCACCCGACAGCCGAAGGAGCCATCACATGCTGGTCAGTATGGGTTTTTGAAATCATAAAAAAAAGAAAAAAAACATATAGCAAGTATAAAAGTTTTTTCAGTTGGTGATGCAAGCGCTTCTTCCGCATCAGCTGCGAAGGGCAGAGGAGGAGACAACACAGCAGAACAACTGCGCCGCCCAAGTGAAGACGGAGATAGCCATGTACCAGACACTGAGTGTGGAGATGAAGGCACTCGTACACAGCTGCGAGACACTCGCCAGGTACGGGGAGGGGGAGAGGGGGGAGGGGGGAGAGAGGGAGAGGATAGAGAGAGGGAGAGGTTAGAGAGAGGGGGTAGAGAGAGGGAGAGGGCAGAGACCTCTTTCAGGGGTCCGACGCGCACCTTCGACCTGGTGAACACTGTGTCGGAGCGAGGAAAGTCGTTCGTCGCCGATTCCCCCCAGTTCTTCGATCCACCGACGACCAACGATGACGCCGACAAGCCACATCATATGTACGTTTCTAGTGGATACGTTTCTTCTACGTGATACGTTCACGATACGTTGTAGTCGCGACAAGAAGTCGACTGCGGGTGCGGCGTGGGATGCGGCCGAAGTGGAAGAACAACACAAGGTACTGCCTTCATCTTTCATTCCATTATTATGAACATGTTCTTCCTTCACTGGACAACGTTGATCTATCCATTGTGCAGGAGAGCTACCGGCGACCGCGGGACACGCTGCTGTGTCTGGCGGCAACGTACCTCGAGATGGCCACTCCCCGACTCAAGGAACTCGCCAAGCTCACACTCACATCCGAACACACAAAGATACCCGATGTGATGGACCACAAGTGTCATGTGGTGAGTGAGAGAGGGGGTGGGATCCAGAATGAGAGAGAGACCGTGCATTTTGCAGAAACTCTCGGAAGTGGCTCTCGCACTGCTGAAGATTGCGCCCTACGATCTCGCCACTCTCAGCTGCACAGGACTGCAAAAGTGAGTGGGCGGAGACAGAATGGGCGGATATTCAAGTAACAATTCAGGTACTTCCTGCACGTGCTTCCCGTCACAGACTGGTCGATCGAGTCGAACAGAAGCGCACTCAACATCGTTCTGAGGAGACTGGACAAGACCATCGCCAAGATTGCCAAAGTAGAGAGAGAGGAGAGAGAGAGAGAGAGAGAGAGAGAGAGAGAGAGAGAGAGAGATGGAGATGGAGAACAACTCGCTCGCAGAAGCAGTCGCTGCGCCGTCGTCTGCACTGGCCGGCTCTTGCAGCGTGGTTGAATGGCCTCTGTGATACTCTGGCCGCCTACCCATACATTGCCCATCTCCACCCTCTCAAGGTAGACGCCACCTATCAACACATTAATCATTCCATCAATGTCCAGACGACGGCGCAGACGTGTCTTCGCATCATGTGTGGGGATCCGTGTGCGGAGGAGGGGGCTCCCGCGTCTGCCTCTGCCCATCCGCCCACTGTCCTCCATCCAGCCACTCCCCCCTCCCTTTTCTGCACTGCCACACTCAGACTCACCGCCATTCTCATGCAGGCACTCGGACAGGTCAGCCAGATATGGGGATAGGGGGGGGGGGTGCACAGGGTAGGCTACTCACACAGCAGCTACCTCAAAGAGAAGGGTTTCAAACTTTTCGCAGTTTCAACCATATGTATATATGTATTTACTTCTTACGCATTCATACTATCGCCAGTAGTCAGTCGAACTGGAGAGATGTAGAGATGGCGCCTTTCAGTTCGCGTTCTCTCTGGAGCAAGTGTGCGGGGCGGAGAGTCTAGGAGCGTGTAGCGAGCGACTAGAGGCGGTGCTGTGCCATCTACTCATACCACTCTTCCTGCGACAGGCCCATCAAGGCATGCAGACGGGCGGAGGCGGCAAAGCCACAGGTACGGGTTCATCTCCCTCTCCCTCTTTCTCTGTCTTACCCTGTATTCTTGCAGAAGGTGGTCAGTTGGCTGCGAAGGAGCTGTCTTGGTGTATCCAGCTGATGCAGCAGGCGGTCTCTCCCCCACCCGGCAAGCAACCCGCAGCCCCGCCTGCCAACACAACACTCGCCACTAGCTTCATCCGCACCGCACAGACACATGGTAGTCACAACTTTGAACATTATAGTGATCATCATGATTTTCTAGTTCTGGCGGACGCGACCGGCAGGCAGGGTTCCGTGTCGGTGACGGATAGAGGTCATCAGGCGACAGTCAGCACACAACGAGTACTGCGAGACTCACTCTGTCACTCCATCTACCTCGGTCAGTCACTCCTTCCCTGCACATCATCAACACCATACCACTTTTTCAGCGCTGAAAGTACAAATGTTGTGCTGTGGCAAGCTGATGACTCCGATGTGGCCTCGCGTCTCCCGTCTTGTGAGGGACCTGCTGGCCCGGAGACCGAGTGGTCCGGCCGCCGCCACCTTCCTTCGATTCCTCCTCCACTCACAATCACCCATCACACTCATGGTAGCCCCGCTGGTACACAACAAGCTCAAGTGCAAGCCCACCTGCGAGGCCGAGGCCGCATGGCAGAGCGAGATGAGCGAGGTACGCAGAGAGGGAGGGAGGAGGGAGGGAGGGAGGGAGAGAGGGAGGGAGAGAGAGAGGGAGGGAGGGAGGGAGGGAGGGAGGGAGGGAGGGAGGGAGGGAGGGAGGGAGGGAGGGAGGGAGGGAGGGAGGAGGGAGGGAGGGAGGGAGGGAGGGAGGGAGGGAGGGAGGGAGGGAGGGAGGGAGGGAGGGAGGGAGGGAGGGAGGGAGGGAGGGAGGGAGGGAGGGAGGGAGGGAGGGAGGGGAGGGAGGGAGGGAGGGAGGGAGGGAGGGAGGGAGGGAGGGAGGGAGGGAGGGAGGGAGGAGGGAGGGAGGGAGGGAGGGAGGGAAGGAAAGAGGGAGGGAGGGAAGGAGGGAGGGAGAGAGGGAGAGAGGGGGGAGGGAGGGAGGGAGGGATGGAGGGAGGGAGATACACTCATTCAGGTGTTGGAACGGGACTCTGTCCCCCAATCCGCGGCCTCCCTGTCCCTTCCCTCACAACTGCAGCAGTGTTCCCGCGAACTCGCGGCTTTGAAAGAGGAACTCGCCTGCAAACCACTCGGTACGTTTGCCATACGTTCAGCAATAAAGCGTTACGTTTGAGAGATGGCTCGTTCGTACACTCCGACGATGTGTGGAGAGACGCACTCAGACTCGTCAGCTGCCTCCTCGACCCGACAGAAAGCAAGTGCCCCTCAGAGAAGGGCCAGTACAAACAAGGTGGAGTGGAACAACACGCAACCAGTCTAACTCTTTATCTTGTTTGATACATTGTAACTTGGTACTTGTTTAACTTCTACAATGAACGTCGTTTAGTCTCGTCTGGCGACGATGAAAGAGGGCGATGAGGGAGCAGTGATGGAAGACGGGGAGGATACGGAGGAGGAGCCAGTCACCAGCGGGAAGGTGTCCAAGAGCAGCAGCGGGGAGAAGGTGCGCATCTCCCCCCCCCCCCCCATCCTTCCCTCTTTCTCTCTCTCTCTCCCCCCCCCATACCTCCCTCTTTCTCTCTCTCCCCCCTCTCTCCTCTCCCCCCTCTCTCTCCCTCTCTCTCCCCCCCTCTCTCTCCCTTTCCTCCCCCATCCCCCCTCTCTCTCTCTCTCTCTCCTTCCCCCCAACCCTCCCTCCCTCTCCCTCTCTCCCCCCTCTCTCTCCCTTCCCTCCCCCATCCCCCCTCTTTCTCTCTCTCTCTCTCTCCTTCCCCCCATCCCTCCCTCTCTCTCCCTCTCTTCTCCCCTCCCCCCCCCTCTCTCTCCCTCTCCCCCCCCCCCCCATCTCCCCTCTCCAGGTCTCCTCCCGAGTCCGTTCTATGAGTGGCTTCGGAGTGTGGCGCAGTGTCCGCCGTAAGTCTCGCGCCGTCTCCACAGACACCGACGCACAGCACGCCAGTCGTAGCGGGTGGGCGGAGCCTCAGTGGGCGTGGCTTACTCTCCATTGCAGGTCGGTGGAACTGTCGGATCTGACAGTACACGATTGGACGCGACCGGAGCATTCGGCAGAAGGAAGGGACACTCTGGGAGTACAGCCGGAAGTGCAGAGACAGAGATGTGAGTGGGCGGGGCTGATGGGGCTTATCAATACGTTGTAGTCGTATCGTTCTCAACGCCTCGTCGCGGACGAAGGACGGGCGACGATGATGACGAGTTCCTCATCACAGAACAGCACCACGTCGTCTGAATATTGCGTCACAGTGACGTCATAGACAATTAGAATAGAACTCTCTCTCTCTCTCTCGTTCAACATGTACCCATGTCTACTCGATCATTGCACAACACAGAGCTTTATATTTCAGATCTCAAATTGTATGTTTTAATATGTAGTTCAGAGTATATCATAGTTTTATCACGAGTAATGATACTTTATGTACAATTTCGCATTCGGTGCTTGAAAATAAACTGTTATGATTTTCGCACATGTCAAAAATTAGTACGCGGTAAGGACGGGAAATAGTGCGAAGCGAGTGTCGACAGATAAGAGGAGCATTGATGTCTTATCAAACAGGAGATTTCAAATTACGTCTAATAAAATTAAAGGATTTATCCGGGCAATATTTGTTTATGCCATAGTTTTTGCTTTAAAAGATGCCTCACATAATGGCTAAAAAACACCTACTAGATGAAAAGTTCTGAAATTTTATTTGAAATGAGTTATTGCCGAAAATATAGGTTTTGTCCATATTGGAGTGAGGCTATAACTCGCTAAAAAATGAACTTTTCCAAAATCGGTCAACGCAGTTCTGGGGAACTCTCAAAAACATTTCAATATTCCATTGAACACATTTCGATATCTTTTGAAATAACAGAGATATTGCGATTTGAAAGACGTCTCAGGGACTTCGTGGCGGTTCCATTTTTAATTGCCCGTAGTCATCTTTTAATGAACATACAGTACAAAGTAGACATGCATGAGATGAGAGGTCTTGGTTATTATATATATGCACATTAATATATGGTTGGCTCACTTTGACAACCATGGATCAATACGTAATTTGCATAACCGTTCATGCTAATTAAGTGTAGCAAACCGCAAAAATCATGATCACATCAGAACAATGGTTTTGAATAACAGAAACAGAAAATATATTTTCTTATAAAGTACTATATTATAACTCAAAACACCAAAACGTATCGATACGTTTCGACACGTATACGTATCACTTATAATTGTTTTGATTCAATATGTTGTGCATTGTTATGAACATACAGCAAGAACATATACGATAATAAGTATATTATACGATAAATCAAACGAAAACGTATCTTAAACGTATAAAAACGTCACATGTATAATGCTTCACATGTATAATGTGTGCCTGTATCAAACAAGCACCATGCCTATTGACTTCGTGTGAAATTTCGAAGTGAATCAACGCCAACGACAAAAACAACAGTAGTGTGCTGATCACTCGCAATCCATGTCAGTTTTTATCGTCATCTGTCGCTAACGCGACATGTCAGTTTTTCCGAGTCAGTTCAGAGCGTGTCACTTTCAAATACGTGTCAAAAGTAGTATAAGGTATAGGCGCCGAGAGGTTATTTGACAAATAACAACTTTGTGAGTTTCACCTGCCGGACTTACCAGCTCATGCCCGTCTCCCACGCCCCGTCAATACAAGACTCCGCTGGTGCTCACCTTTCTCGATTTCGAGAAGACGTTCAACCGACTAGACCACAAATTCCTTCGCTCTTTAGATGCCTCGAGGAGGGATAATTGGCAAGCCGGCTGTGATATACAACAGCTACGACAACAACCAGCTGTTTCTGAAGATCTTCTCTAACGAGCTGAAGATCCCTGGGCAAAGAGAAACACGACACTGTCTCTCCAGTGCTCTTCACTGCTCCGCTGCAAGTCTTCTTCCGCCAACTACGCTCATCTCGAAGACTACGGAGGATGCTGAACGAGCTGTGCGGCTCGACACCGACAAGCACCCACCCACAACACTTCTTCAGCACGTTCGTACTCCCGCACTGCTACTCGGTCGTATAAAGACCGCACACCGAGTGAAAGTGCGACTCACTCTACCGGCCGGGGGAGGCACATAAGCAATACTATTCACTGGGCGCAAAAACGCATACAGACCGTGGGCAATTGAAGATCGAGAGCGTTGACAGCTGCTGGCTGGTGAGTAGGGACACAGTGATGACTGTGACAGAGCCCATGGGCACCACTGCAGACGCATAGAATGGGATGTCACCCCAAACACAGACACTGAAAAAAAACACATATCTGACAGTCACGTGGCTGGTGAGTAGTTCTTGTCCCTACATCTCTTGTGTTCTCCCCTCCAAACTCACGATGGAGTTAATTTTGTTCTCACACGTTTCTCTCCTGTCATGAGTCACACTTTCTTCAATTCTCCCAACCATCATTTACTCGCCCACCCGCAAATCGCAACCTCCCCTCACTCTGCTCTCTCTCTCATTTACCCACTCTCTCGTCTTCTCTGCCGTCTGGCCCTCTTCCGATCTCGTGGTGTCTCTGTGGACCGGCTGTCTTGGGGTGAAAGTGTAAAGCATCGAGTTCGCACATGCGGCACAACAAATAGGAGGATGGGAGGGAACACTCTCTCAGCATCCCAGCTGTTCGCATCATTATGTCCTCCTTGTTTCGTCGAAACTTATTTTCGACTTAAGTATTGATTTTAAATATGTGTTGGTCAATAAGTTCAATTAATCATTGACTTATTTATTTTTGCAAGTTTGATCGTTTACTCACCTTTATCAAAACTCAAAGCATATACCATTTATTTCACTTTCGATCACTCACCAGCTCAATAGCCACCATTCTATTCATATGATTTGTGATAATAACGCCTACGGTTGTCCGTGTCGCATTATCAATTCAAATATATGCTTGATCCCGCCACGATTGAGCGATTATCGATTTGCTCCTTTTTCAGAATGGCTCGCCCTATAACCTGGCTTGTCTCACCTCTCGCAGTTTTGAAGGTACGGTCACTTTGAATTCGGAATTCCCTGCGTGTGATGAGAGGGAGGAGAAAGTTACTGAGTGAGTGAGAGAGAGGGGGGGGGGGAGAGGCCGGACGTTTTCAGGGCATGCAGCTGGTGTGTGCTCTTCTGACCATCATCTTCCTCATCGATGGCAGACAGCAATGGTGGATATACAGGTACGCTCCGTGTATACAGTCATCCATCCTCCCGTTTATCAATCTTCTCGTACATGTGTGGTGTCATGGTCACTTGTTGGGTTGTACATGTGAGAATCTGTGCGCACCTTGTCACATTGTCCTTCCTTGTCTCTCACCCTTGTCCCTCGCAGCTCGGTCTTTCTTCTCGCATTCGCCACCGCCTTCTTCTGTGTCTTCTCCACTATCCTCTACTACCTCGACGCTCCCAAACACAACAACAAGCTGCCTTGGGTGAACGCTGTGAGTTGTTGCTATGTATCTTGTATGTTATATAGTGGGCTCGCATATGAGTTTCACGTTTTTCATGAGAGACATTAGGGTGGTTAGAGAAAGATCAAAGTCATTTTGATGAGATTTTCAAATTGAACGTCTCTTTTCAAGTGAGTGCGTTACCGCTACACTAGCTAGGTGTGATTCCAACTTTGAAAAAAGGAACTGTGAATGTGTAATGAAATTTTAATTGTAAGACTTCAGGGTACTGTAGAACTATTGGACAACATAATGTTTTTGACGAGAAATTTTGAGCTGAGTGCAAACGAAATATGTGATTGTTATTGTTTAGGTAAGTAACTTGTGCATGTTCTCTAGTGTTCTTCTCGTTTCCCATCCATCATCTCGCTCAGCAAGCGTGCGAAACACGACACCACTCAAAAACATGCGAACGAACAGCTATCACTACCTATTAGCACTCTCCGAACACTAAGTAACTCAATCCAATCCTACGTCAAAAACCCACTTCAGTTCCTGAAGGCTGAAGCGCTGAAGGATTAATAATGATAAGGAACTGTTAGAGACCGGGAGAGAACGAGAGAAAGAGACAGAGAGGGAGAGGGAGGGAGAGGGAGAGAGAGGGAGAGAGAGGGAGAGAGAGAGAGTCGTGCATGATAGTAGTTCAGGAGATGTTGTTGGACACCCTCCTTATGGCAGTCTTCCTTCTCATGGGCGCAGTCTTGACATGGGACTGGTGGCAGATGCGCAATGGACGCTGGCAGGTACGCGGTAGACATATCTTTTAACATGTTTATCTCATTCATTATAATATCATACTGAATCAAGAATCAAATACAAAATGAGATGCTACCAGCTTTATCTGTGACTATTCACTCCAATAGTCTATCACAGGGCATGTGATATGATTACTATTACTATTACTAATGTTTTCATTCATGGAAAAGACTCATGCTTACACTTGCAAGAGTGTATGTGTCATTGCAGCACCACGACCGTCTTCCCCCACGCAACATCGGTCACGACGGGTGGACGGGACGCGCCGGGGCACTCTCGGTACGACCCCTCCCCCCTCTCTCAACCCTCCTCTCATTTCAGCTCATCTGTCTTCTGGAAGGCTTCTTATTCGGTCTCGCCTTCCTTCGAGTCATCAAGAGTGGCATCGCCTGAGTCCACCCATATCTCATCCCAAAGATTAGCTTTCTCAATGTGAATCACTACGGCATACCAGAACCATCTATTCTACCTTGTCAAAACCTTGTCAAAACCGACAATCACTCAATGCCCTTGCCAATCTCGGTTAGTGTCTTCAATCAAATGTGTCGTGTAAATATATCAAAACACAAAACATATCTTATTTTTAATTGTTTATATTTTTCTTTTCAATACAAACTTCTCTCCGGCGGTGAGACACAAACATCAACAGAACAGACTACGACTGTCAATAAATATCGCAAAACTTGGAAAATATGCATGATACAGGAAGGGCGACTGGCAAAGATACACACGGTTTAGTGAAAGGGGAGGGGGGAGTAGGGGAGGGGGAGTGAGTGGGTGAGAGGAAAGATACAATCAGGGATTGCACTCGAGTACGGGTGGCAACAAAGATAGACAAGCGAGTCCCCGGAAGAACGAGTAGAGAGACGGGGGACTACACCACACCTGAGAGCACGCGAGAGAGATAACTAGGGGAGAGGAGGAGAGAGGGGCGGGGCCTCGGTGGGCGGAGACTCGCGCCCAACACGTAACACACAACAAGAGACGACCGCACTTGGCTGGCGGCGGCCAACACCCGCGAATAACGCAGCTGATAGATGCTTGGAAGGAAGGAATCACCCGTGTGTGAGCAAGCCACACCAACACACCACACTCTGACACTCGAGCTGCAAGGACGGAGAGCCGGAGACCCGCGGGCCTGCCAGCCAGCAACCACCCTCCACTACCGACCCGCACCCGGCACCGCTGCCGCATCTAAAAACAACCAATCAATAAACTAATACAATCAATAAACAATCGATAAAAAACGAATAATAAATCGCAGACGCATACTGACCATCCCTCTTCTGCGCGAGGGCACCGGGGAATGCGGGCAGCTTGCCGAGTCCACCCATCAACATGGCAGCGTTGAGACCTCCGGCCTGCAGACCGGCAGGCAGACCTGTCAATCCGGACAGACCTGGAACCATGACACTCGCATACACTCCTCCCTCCCTTCCCCCCTCTCTCTCTCTCTCTCTCTCTCTCTCTCTCCACTCACCAGCCATGTTGTGTATGTGAGTGGCGGCGGCAGGGAGGGAGAGCCCGGCGGGGAGCTGCATGCCTTGAAGGGCGCCGTGGAGGCCAGCCGGGAGGGACAGCCCCGCCGGCAGCCCCCCGCCCCCCGCACTCCCCACGCGAGACGCCAGCAACTGCTGCTGCTGCTGCTGCTGCTGCTGCTGCTGGGCCTGCTGACCACCCTGCTGTTGCTGCTGCTGCTGCTGGTACAACTGTCTGAGCAGCTGTTCCCTGTCCGACTGCTGGTGCTGCTGCTGCTGTTGTTGTTGCTGTTGTTGTTGCTGTTGTTGTTGTTGCTGGAGAAGGAGGTGTTGTTGTTGCTGTTCCAGCGCCCTGAGCACATCCAGCTGTGGATTGGGCTGTCCGGGGAAGCCCTGGCCTCCGCCCGCCTGCGCCAACAACTGCATCTGTTGCATCAACTGCGCTTGGTCCATGGCACGTTGTTGTTGTTGTTGCTGCTGCTGTTGAGCCTGCTGCTGCTGCTGTTGTTGTTGTTGTTGTTGTTGTTGTTGTTGTTGTTGTTGTTGTGCTTGTACCTGTGCGTGCACCTGTGCGGCGGCGGCTGCGGCGGCGGCGTGTTGCTGCTGCTGTGCCTGTTGCTGTGCCTGCTGGTGGTGGTGGAGGGCGAGCTGCTGCTGCATGTACACTGCCTGCAGGTTGGGCGGCAGTCCGGCGGCACTCGCCTGCAGCGCCTGCAGCATGGCCTGCTGTGCGTGCTGTGCGTGCGCGGCCGCCTGGTCCGAGGTGCCATTGGTGAGGGATCCGGCGGCTGGCAGAGGGGGACACAGTGGCATGCCGAGGGGCAGGGCCGTCGGAGGCCGGGCAGGCATCGCCGACGGGGGACGCGACGGCAGCTGGCTCGGCGGCTTCGGAGTCGCGCTCAAACACATCATCGTATCAATCCCTCCCTCCCCTCTCCCTCCTCCCACTCACCTGGCGGTGCGCATCTTGTTCGCCTCCTGGAACATGTTGAGGAGGTGTGGGTTTCCGAACTGCATTCCGGGATGGTTGAATGCGAGTCCGGGCGGGAGTGCGGGGGTGGCTGTGCTGGTGCTGGGCAGGCAGACGGGCTGCGCCCCGGCCGAGGAGGCGGGCGTTGCGCGCATGGCTGCGGCCTGTGCCGCGGCCGCAGCCTGCTGCTGCGCCTGCTGCTGCGCCGCCTGCTGAGCCTGCGCAGCCTGCTGCTGCGCCTGCGCCTGCAACAACACAATCACCACCGGACAGCCCTCTAGAGTGCATACCTGCATCTGCGCCTGCAGCTGTTGTATCTGCTGCTGTATCATGTGCTGTTGCTGGTTGAGTGCGTGCATCTGTGGTGGCTGTGGCTGGGAGGCGGCAGAGGAGAGGGCGTGTCCGAGCAGCGCCGCGTGCTGGCTGACAGCCGGCTGCTGCTGCTGTTGCTGTGCGGGCTGCGCCGCCTCCTTGGCTTGGCTGGGCGCGCCCCCCGCCGCCGCCGCCGCCTGCGACTTCCTCAGCTGGCTAATGTCGAACGCAATCTTCACGTGCATACCACACCAGCGGCCCTGCTTCTGCAACGGGACACAGTCGTACACCACTCCCCTCCCTCCACTCACCTTGGGCATGTGTGGTTGTTGTTGCTGTGCCTTGGCCATGATGGCGGCTCCAGCGAGTTGTTGTGGGAGTGGTGCCCCTGCAGGGGGGAAGGCGGGCGGGCCGGCCGAGGTGGGCAGCTGTGTCTGCGAGGAGGGCGCAGCCCCGGCCCCGGCCGCCTGCGCAGCCGCCGTCTGCTGCTGCTGCGCCTGCATCTGCTGAAAACAACACCGGTTCATGATCGGGCATCATCACTTTCTCCACACACTCCCCTTACAATTAGCACCCACTCCCTCATCCCCATGTGCACACTGATGCCCTAAAGGGAACAGAAGGAAACTGCGACGGAAATAGAGTCAGCTACATACGTGAATAATTCGCCCCGAGTTCCGAGGCAGTCATTGACTATTCAGTCGCACGGGAAAGGAGGTGAATATGCAAGGGGGAAGAGAGAGAGAGAGAGAGAGAGAGAGAGAGAATACGCGAACGAGCCGAATGGGCAATGAGCAGGTGAGATACACTCTACCCACTCAACCATTGTCTTCTCCTCCTATCTCTCCCATGCAAGGAAGAATCATCATAATAATTTGTTGCAAGTAGCACCATCGTACATTCCGACGTCATCTCATCTCATAGCCCATAATGTCTGTCACATGTAATACTAATCCCGTCGTCCAAGTGTACTCTCCATCATACAATTCTCTCTTTCTTCTTATCTCTTCTCACTGCACACCGAACACGTAGATCCATCTTTCTCTACGTCACCCATAAATAGCCATTCCCACCGCTCTCCCCCTCTCCTCTTTCTCTCTCTCTCTCGCTCTCTCTCTCCTCCCTCCCTACATTCTCGCAATAGGGCGTGCGAAATGGCGACTATAAAATGCAAAATGCGCAATTCGCATAGCCAAAAAAGACATGATTGTGTTCGCGCGACACAAAACCGCCGTCCGAAAAACTGTACGAATGGAGGTGGCGAGAGTGGAGAGACATAGAGCAGCTCGAGAGCAGAGACGAAGAAACAACACAATTGCCATCATCAACGCGCAAAACGGAAAGCAAATAACGTTATGCTGTGTTGGTTTGAATCCCCAAAAATTAAATATAAAAGTAAGAATGTGTGTAGCGCGTACAGGTAGGTAGGTGTCTGACCTGTTGCGCGACCATCTGAGCTGCGATGAAGGGGAAGGAAGGGCCTCCGACGGCTGACATGAGGGGGGTGAGGCCCTGCGCTGCCGCCCCTCCCAGCACTGCCTGGTTCTGCAGAAGAGCCTGCAACACACATCATACACATCAATAATTCAATCATAGATATTCGTTATTTAACTATACAGTTTCTCATTCATTCTGCCTAATCAGTACTCACTTCCAAATACATATGGTTCAGACTGATTGCTCGTTTACAATAAGTAATCCTCCCCAAAATCCCTTCTCTCGAAAAAGCCGATCATTCATCGCAAAACGCGAAACACATACGCTGCCAACCACTCAACCTAAGCCACACCGGCCCGAAAAAACCAGCCAGCTCATCTCTCTCTCTCTCTCCCTTCTCCTTCTCTCTCGCGTACTTTCAGCAATCCTCTCAAGGCTCTTCCCCTTTACATTCGTCCGCAAAAAAACCCTTCTTGTTTCCCATCAACAGGATGCATCTAATATATCTGATAACTGATAGCACAGGGATTACACAACTCACCCATTACTAGAATAGACTGGCTTGCGGAAAGTGATTAACTGATTATGCAAATCCCCGGTGGAAACAACCCGCGTCACGCGCTCTTTTGCTTTTTTTTTGCCATCTTTCTCTCTCCCTCTGCATACAACGTCAGTCATCAAAAATCCATGTATTGGCAGTGTCCATTGGCCTTCCCGCTTCCCTTTCTCCTGCAGCAGCAAGCCGTGCATACATATATTCTCTTTCGAAAAGTACGTAAGTAAAGAGAAGAGGTTTGTCTGGATCTGATTCAACAAAAGCACATGCATAAAATCTCTTTGCAGCTGACTAAAATATCAAAACAAACCTGCTCTTTCGAATCACTCTAAAATGTGTTTTTGAACATTAAAAATATATAATGTAAGGTGACTGTGAAATAGGCCAAATTTTCATTATAATTCACTAAAAATAAATTATTATAATGCATAATATTTATGTTCTAATTTCATAAATTCGAAAGAGCAGGTTTGTTTTGATATTTTAGTCAGCTGCAAAGAGATTTTATGAATGTGCTTTTGTTGAATCAGATCCAGACAAACCTCTTCTCTTTACTTACGTACTTTTCGAAAGAGAATGGATGTCCTTTTCTCAAATTTCGAAGAAATTTTTTTCACATTGGTGAATTACGAAAATAAAATATACATATTACAAACTCACTAGTCAGAATGTGATGATTGAAAATACAAATAACTTATACAACAAGACTACATAGTAATATTCACTGGTTTGAAATTATAAATAGTTTCTGTGATTCCCGCTTTTTTGAAACTGATAGATCATGTGTTGCCGAACAATGTTGTGTTATATAACGAATGTATGTAAATTAGAAACCTTCGAAATAGCTTGGTCGAATCGCTCACGCGCCTGCCGGTCGCTCATTGACGCGCGCAACACACGTTACAAATTTCTCTCTTCTTCCCTTCATCTCCTAAGCAGTTCCATTACCTAGCAAGTTATGTACTAGCTAGTCGAAATGAAATTCTACTACGAGTAAACTAGCTATTCTTCACTAGTTATCATGTCATATCGCGAGTGCATGTACCGTTAAAAGTTTGTTTATCAGCAGTTTCAAGTTATACAACCGTCGACCTAGCCAATAAGGGGACTGACCTAAGGCTCTCGAGTACAAATCGCTAGCTGCTTACATGGGGTCCATCGATTAATGCAATGCATTTGGATCAGATGACGTCACAGACTTCTGACTAGAGGCTCACTAAAGTTGTGAAGGTGGTCGTCACTCCACCGTGACTAGCGGTACATCATTGGCCGCCGAGAGGATTGAACTCGGGACCTTCAGCATGATGCGCGCACATCCACTGCGCTAGCCACCCCATATTCTCAAAGAAGTTTCATCATGATGTGGAATAGCTCAAGTGGTAGGGTGAGGGCGTACTGGTACTAACCAGGCGCGTTCGATCTTCATATCTGCCAGTTTGTTTTGCGAATGTTTTGCGAATGTTTGTAAATGAATTCGAATGTTGCTTTTGGAATCATTTATGTATGCACATACGTACATTAGATTTTGAGCCACTGAAACCTCGGTCATGAATTGTAATTGCAGAGCCGAGTGCGTTAAACTGATCTTCCATATTATATTATGTTAATGGTAGTATTACTGTTAAAATTGGGAAGTTGTGGAACAGAGATCAAAGCAGCCTCACCCGCACTGCTCTGCTCCTCCCCTATTCGCACGTTCTTTAACTGCCGAGCTCTCTCACTCGCCCTCTCCTCACCGATCGATCCATTTGATTTCAGGCCGGCTGCCCATTCTGGCTCGCACGAGAAAGAGAGAGCGCGCAGAGAGCGTGCGCAAGTGAGAGAATCAGACGGTAGAGAGAAAAGAGAGTGGCTGATCGAAAAGCGGGGCATGCTCGGCTGGAAGAAGAGAGAGCGCGCAGAGAGCGTAAGCTCGTGAGAGAGCCAAGATGCCGGGATGTGAGAGTGGCTGAGCGAGAGGCGGGGCATGAGCGTTCGACCAATCAGATTGCACAGACAGTGGGCCGAGCGACCAATGAGCGCAGAGTGCAGTGGGCGGGGCTTACGTGATGCACACCGTCGTCGTCGTCGTCGTAAACACGTTTAGTGGCAGAATGAGCGAAAAGTTGTTTTGGATATTTTGGAAGCCGCAACCGATATTTATTTCTTGTATCATACTCATAAGTCTTGTCAAATGATATTCTAACAAAAAACACATACTATGGAGTATTAGAGAGGGCGCGCAGCGCCCTCTCTTTTGGCTTAGGATAGGGCTCGCGCCAGAATTTTTAAGAAGCGATATCCGAAGGTCATGTTAACAACAATGTGGACTCATCCAAAACATGTTAGTTAGATTCGCACCGTTCCCTAGGACAGATCATTGGTCGTGGGCATCTTTGTATCTTTTCTCCGAAAGAAGTTATGAGCGATCTCGCGCACCCATGAGGTGAGAGGCCAGCGTGTGTGTGTGTGGGTGTCGTGTCCGGTAACTCTGACTCTCTGCCGAAAGCGTTCTCTCTCGCGTTTTCTGCGCGTGTTCTCTAACTAGCACTTTGAATGTAGTTCGCCCCGCCGCCGCCAGCGTACAATTCGCGCCGGGTTTGCGTTGTTTTGGGTCCGCCAACTATAACCAGGAGAAAGAGCGCAGTAGGCGCGACTCCGAACAGTAGTGTAAATATGTGAGGAAAAACGTTTTGTGAAACGTAACGGCGATCCGAAACGTAACGTGTGATCTGTGGTACATGAAAGTAAGAAGAGAGAGAACGGCCTAGAGTTTGTGTTAGTATTTGTAAACGTTGATAGAAGAGCAGAAAGATATAAAGAGACAGAGAGAGAAGGGCAGAAAGTGAGAGTGAGAGAGAGAACAGTGAAAGAGAGAGAAGGAACAGTGAAAGAGAGAGAAGGGACGAAGAGAAGGAGAGAACAGAGGGAGTGAGAGATAGTAGTTTTTGATATAATCCAGATGAATAGTCATAATTCAGCACATATTCAAAATTTCTATGAAATTTAACAAAAGGACATATATTTTCTTTGAAAAGTACTTGCGTAAACAGATGAACTTTGTCTTATCCCAATGCAGCAAAAGCACATGCATAAAGCGTTTACAAATACTAACACAAACCTGCGCATTCGGGAAAGTTCTGTTGATACTAACCAGTGAACACAAGTAGGAGAGATAAGAGAGAAAGAGAGAAGAGAGAAGTGCAGGTTTGTCTTAGTATTTGTAAACGCTTTATGCATGTGCTTTTGCTGCATTGGGATAAGACAAAGTTCATCTGTTTACGCAAGTACTTTTCAAAGAAAATATCTTATTGGGATAGAGGAAATTGAGTATGCCTTGGGGGTGACGCGCTGCGCGCGTCAAAGATCAAGACAAACGGGCGGCGCTGCGCGCCGCCCTCAATATGCAGCCTCCCCCCTCCTTCCCTCCCTGCATGCTTGCTAACCTACACATCATTCTACATCCAATACAACACATCCCAGTCTCTCTCTCTCTTTCTCTCTCTCTCTCTCGTTTTCGAATATGCATGTACACATCTAACAATTTGCCTTGATAAAACGTGCTAGATGTGGTCACCTGTCGGATGTCGATCTGTGCTTGTTGGGGCGCCCCCGCGGCGGCGGCGGCGGCAGCAGCCTGCAGCTGACTCTGGATGCCCTGCAGACCAGGCAGACCCTGCAGCTGACCCAGCTGCTGGAACGGCAGCGGGTAAACAACAACAGCCATGCAGACAGCGTGCTCACCAGTTGGTTGTGTATGCTTGCGAGTAGGGCTGCCGGAGGGAGCTGGGCGGCGGAGGGCATGCCTGGCAGGCCAGGGCCGGCAGAGGAGGAGGAGGGGGTGGTGTGCACAAAGAGGGACGAGGGGGTGGTGGAGGAGCCGCGGTGGCCCGGATCGACCGGGTGGCCGCTGCCTACAACAACACAACATCACTCCAATCACGCACCCGAATCACTCTCACCCAAGCACCCCCAAATCCCCATTCCTAGTCCACTCAACCACCCGTCACTCCCGCTGTGTCTCTCTCTTCCTTGTAATGCAATACCCATGCGAACCTTCCCATCCACGTCTAATATCTCACCCCGCTCCACTCTGGCAATAAATGATCCCCTTCGTTCCTTCCTCCTCCTCCTCTCTTCCCCTCTCTCCTCTCATAGCATGCGAATTGCTCGAGCAACGGTAGAAACTAGAGACTCCCGAAAATAGCCTCTCATCTTCCTCCTCTTCTGCTCCTCCTCCTCCTCCTCCCACTGCTCTCTGCTCCTTCTCCAGACATTCAACACCTCCTCTCCTCCTCTCCTTTCCTATCAACAACCCCATATCAAATACACACACGCAATGTCAGCGTACACCTATCACATTTCAACCCCTTCACACATCCGCCCGCAAACTTTCAACAATTCATTGCACAGTAGTTCAAAACACGAAACACAAAGCACACGCGCACTCACCAGTCGAGTGTGGTTTGCTTCCGGGCGTGCCGGCGAGTGGACTGCTGGCCATGATGAGTGGAGATGCTCGACCGAGGGGGGAAGAGGTGGTGGGAGACGGGGACGGCTTGCCGTCGTCCAGTCTGAAACACATCAACTCATCAGCACTTGCCACCCTGCATACAATGCACACGAGCCATCGAACAAGCGACGTGAGGCATATAAGGTGGTGGTGAGAGTGTGGGTGCAGTACCTGGGTGTCTTGGAAGGCGCGGGGCTGGCGCCGGGCGTGCCTGGCTGGGTCCTCTTCAGACCCATGCCCGCTCCGACGGCCGCCGCCGCAGCTGCCAACTCGGCAGCCGCTCCCGGGGACTTCATCCACGATGCGACACGCGACGCAGCGCCAGGGGCTCGCACTGCCTTCTCAAACACACACCATCAACAGCACTACTACACATTTCGAATGGTGCATGATGCAAGGCTCACAAAAAGATGGTAGACATGTGTGTGTGTAGGATATACGCAAAGGGCACGAGACAAGAACGAGAGAGGGCAATGAAAAGAAGAAGAAGGAGAAGAAAGGCGAAGGGGTACAAACGGACGGTAGACGGTTTAAGTGCACGCAGCTCGAATGCTCTTTCAACCCCGGAGTCTCTCTCCCTCTTCCTTTCTCCTTCTTTCAGCTACTCCCACCCATCATAGATCGGATACACTTCAAACACACACTCACAGTCCGAAAGACACACGCAGAAAGAGAGCAAACACGGAACACACTCGAGCGATAAATAGACCAAGGGCCGAGCGACTAGAGAAGGAGACAGTGGGTGGTGGAGACGCAGAGACGCGTCTCGTCACTCTGTCAACGGGGCAAGTCGAAAAAGGAGTGGGGGCGTCCGGGCGGTGACACGATACCCCTCTAGACCACACCAATATATTCAGTATGCGGCACAAACGAAGAGCGACGTGCAAATATTTGACGATCATTCACCGCCACGCGAGCCGCGCTGCGCCCTCCTCACTCACAACACTCTCTCACCACACTCTCACTCGGCAAACATGGAAGGGAGAGAGAGGCCATACAACACACACACACACCCTTCAACCACACGTAATCGCGCACTGGACAGACGGGTGGCGAGAGTGGGAGGGCAGAGACGCAGGGAAGACCGGCTGGCAGGATAAGAGAGAGAGAGGGGGGGATAGAGAGAGGGTGAGGATAGAGAGAGAAAGGCGAGGCGGGCAGGATACACAGCCTTGAACGGAATACGGAAAGTGAGCAAGTGAGCAGAGGTGGGAGGAAGACGGGCAGAGTGAGCAGGGGAAGGAAAGGGAAGGGGAAGAGAGCGAGAGTTGGCTGTCAGCCACGCAGCAATGCAGGCGCAGGCAGGCGTAATGGAATAAACTGCGAGATGCAAATTGGATTAGCCAACCAGTCAGTCAGTCAGCCGCAACACGAGAGAGAGAGAGAGAGAGAGAGAGAGAGAGAGAGAGCAGCATAATCGGGTCCGAGCCGGGACGAGTGAACAGGGATGGCGACAGGGCAGACACGCAGAGTGCGTCCCCCCGCTCTCACTAGCCGGTGCAAAAAACGAGTGGCGAGTCGTTCTCCCGCACTAGGCCCTCACTCTTCTCTCTCCTCTCTCTTCTAGTGAGAGAGAGGGAATAGAGAGGGGGGGAGAGAGAACTCTCATTCGACACAGTGAGGGCGGCGAGAGTGTGTGATGTGGCAGTGGCGGCAGACACGCAGAGGAATGCATCAGCGAGCCGCGATGACGAGAATACATACATAATGCATCGCCGGAAGAAGCCGGCTGGAAAATCCAAAGATTGCATCCTCTCACATCCGCTCAAGGGAGAGAGCGGCGAGACGACGAGAGCATGATTACTTGTGATAATGTATGGAGGGACAGAGACGCAGAGGAGTGCTGCTTGGAGCATGTATGGGGTGGGTGGGCGAGGTGTGTCGTGTAGCACAAGAGATCATTGAGCGAATCAGCTCCGCCCAACAAATGTCGTCAATGTCGTGAGCGTTTCAGAGGAAACGAAATCATGAATATCACATGTCCGTTAATTATCACATTTCAGGCAGGCAATGCCTAAGGGAAAGAGCGTAGCATTCAACAACCGGATTAAACGACCATCTTACGCAGAAACGAAGCAAAAGTCGAGCACATCGAAACAAATGCGTAACCAAATAGAAAGAGAAAGAGGAGGAGGAGGAGGAGGAGGAGGAGGAGGAGGAGGAGGAGGAGGAGGAGGAGGAGGAGGAGGAGGAGAAGGAGGAGCAGAGAGCAACGGTTCGCGAGTAAACTCGAGCGGAAACCGAAACGGAGGCGCAAACAAATCAGCGCAGTTGAGAGAAAAGAGGGGAAGAGGGGGAATGGGAATGGCGAGAGACTGGACAATGAAACTGAACAAACACCACGCATACGTCTGTGTACACACAAACACATCAGAATCAAACAAGACGAGAAAGGGAGAGAGGGAAGAGGGAAGAGGGTAGAGAGGGTAGAGAGGGGGAGAGGGGGAGAGAGACGCTGTGCACATTCACATATAGACAGGGTCGAGGGCGACAAAAAGACGACGATCAGGCTATAGGGAAAGGGGAGAGAGATGAGAGAGCGAGTGAAAAAAGAAGTGGGACATGATGGTCTCTAGAGTGAAACGCACACGCCTGCCAGGCCAAAGGCCTTCCCATTCTGCCCCTCTCCCTTCCTTCCCTCACATATACACACACAAAAACTTGAAGGTAAGGAAATAAACGACATCCCTCCACATTCCTCTCTCCCTTCCTCCTCCTCTCTCTCTCTCTCTCTCTCTCCCTCACCTCATGCCACAACAACACATCACGGTTCTTTCTCTCTGTCCAAAGAGCGAAGAAAAAAGTGAAGAGGAGAGAGAGAGGAGAGAGGAGAGAGGAGAGAGGAGAGAGGAGAGAGGAGAGAGGAGAGAGGAGAGAGGAGAGAGGAGAGAGGAGAGAGGAGAGAGGAGAGAGGAGAGAGGAGAGAGGAGAGAGGAGAGAGGAGAGAGGAGAGAGGAGAGAGGAGAGAGGAGAGAGGAGAGAGGAGAGAGGCGGGAAGAGACGAGCAAAAACTCGGAACACCTGGTCAGTGCCCACACACCAACACCACATGTTCAAGGGCGAGTAGGAGGAGGAGAAGGGGGCATGGTGCACCTCCGTTGTCGGGACGAGCGGGCGTCGGCGAGCTCGCCTGCCTCATTCCTCTGCATCTCTCCCCCTCCCTCTCTCCACCCCACAGATCGATGCCCACACCCCGCACGTCTACACTCCCTCTCCCTCACCCTCTCTCGCTTCTCTCGCACTCGATGGCAATTAGCCTCCGCTGTCGACAGCCTTCCTTTCTCTCTCTCTCTCTCTCTCATTCTCTCCCGGAAACGTCAGAGCACACAGAAGACAGAAACGTTGTGCTCGATAGAGACGCAGAAAAAGCTCGCAGAGCGCAGAGACGCAGAGACGCGACATGATGTGTGGATCAAAAACACTCACTCTCTCTCTCTTTCTCTCTCTCTCTACTTTTTCGCAGACTAATCTCTGCGGGGATACAGCCGTGTGCCCCGATTAGAGTTGACGTGTGGCCAACACGAGAGATAGGGGCGAGAGCCCGACGTGAGAGACGGCAGGCACGCAGGGGCAGTGAGATAAGTGATAAGAGAGAGAGAGAGAGAGAGAGAGAGAGAGAGAGAGAACGCACCGCAGCCACCACTCACCAATCACGATCTCTCGCTCTCTAGCTCTCTTCAAGCGTGCAATCGCGACAGAAGAAAAGAGATGGATGAATGAATGTGCAAGGAAGAAGAAGGAGGAAGGGGCAGCCGCCAAACCCGGCATAGAATGCGAGAAGGGAGGAAGGCGTGGAGAGATGCATCGGTCAGACTTGCCAGAGAAGGGGAGAGAAAGGGAGAGAAACACGTCGAGAGCAGATATTCCACTAGGGCGAGGCGGAATGGGAACACGGAGAGGGAGACGGGGAAGGGGGAGGGGGGGGGGAGAAGGGAAGGCACGGGACAACACACAGCCAACATGCGTTCTGAAGGGGCAAAGAAGGGGTGGGTGAGAGGGGGGACGCATTCAAGCGTAGATCCACACACCACATTCAACACACCCCTCACTTCACTTCTCTCTTTCTCTGTCTGTCTCTCTGTATCTTTCTCTCTCTCTCTTTCTCTCTCTCTTTCTCTCTCCCCGACTCTCGCACATAACAGAAACACATTGAAAATTCTTCTCCCTCCCTCCCTTCTCTCTCACAGACACCAGTCACTTCCAGACTCACTGAGGGGAACAAAAAACCTTGGACACAAAACAGCGACCGGTAGAAAAGACACAAGAGAGCGAGAGGGAATTGTACGAGAAGAGGGCGCGCGATGACTCACGGGTGTCTTGGGCGGCTTGGCTTGCTTCGCCTCGCGCTTCCTTTGCGGCTGCTTCTTGTGGCGGCGGGCGCGCGCCTTCTCGCGATCCTCCCGCTTCTTCCCGACCTCGCTGCGGCGAGCCTCAAACACATACATCAACAACACTCTAAACACATTTCTAAAGTACAAATACAATGTGAATTTACATTCCTCAAATAATTGCAACGTGTACCAGGCACATGTGTTGTATCCAATCAGCTAATACATCAAGTATAATTATATATCGCAGAGAGCAGCGAGAGAACGAAGCGTGCAAAGATCGGAGAATGAAAAAGACGAAAGAGGAATGTAGTGTTATGAGAAAGAGAAGGGAGGGGAGGGAAGAGGGAAGAGGGAGAGAGATAAGGAAAAAAAGCTGTGCGGCGCTACAAACCATAAAAAGAGAGCGAGAAAGCAATTAATGGAAAGGCTACAATCCCCAGGAGAGAGAAATACGCAGGCGGATTGAGAAAAGATCAGAAATCCACTTATTCCTGGTAATCGGAAAGGGCGAAAGCACGAAAGCAAAGCGAGGTGTCCGGAAAGGGAAGAGGGATAGGTGGAGGGGAGAAGGCTCAATCCGCTCGCTCGCTCAATAATCCTACACCACATTGCATCAGGTAAATACCATAACCACATACTCAAAGGAGAGAGCTTCCTTCCTCTCGTTTCCTTCCTTCCTCCTCTCTCAGCTGCTCCTCTGCTTCTCTGCTTTATCTCACTCTTTCTCTCGCTCTGCCGTCCGGCGACAAATGGCCGCAATCTAATCTGTGCATCGTAATGAGAATGTGCAATCTCCGTCCTCTTTTCTCCCTCTTCTCTCCTTTCGTGCTAGCCAATTCAGGAAATGCAATTTCACCATTCATTGCATTCACTCCCTCTTCCCTCCCACCCTCTCTCTCTCACTCTCCCTTCTCGCATAATTCTATTCACGAGAGTCGCCGCACATAAAAAAAACGAGCTGTTCTTTGAAAGTAGGCGAACAAATTGAATGAAGGGATGAAAGAGAGGGAATGGAGCAATCGAGTGGCCATCAAAGGGACCTTCCCTTCCGTCTCCCTTTCTCGCATACATAGAGAAACCATATCTATATATAATTGAATAGAGCGATGGGAGTTGTATTGGATTGCCAATTGTGAGTCAATCAATCAAGTGACATGAATTAAATTGCGAGGTGAATAATACATGCAGCTCAATTGCGGCATACCAACCAATGAACACATATCAGGATAAAACAAGAAAGGGAGAGAAAGAAATGAAGAAATAGAGAGGAAAATGGAGAGAGAAAGATAGGGAGAGAAGCATTCAGAATACAAGTCAATCCTGCTATGAATTTAATCACATATACAGGAGAAAAAATAGTAACGTAAGTATTAAGGACTATGTAGCAGAAACATGATAAATTCAACAACTTCAAATATGAATGTTATAATTATGAAGAGAATACATAATGACATACGAGAAAGCCTCTAGCATACCAAGTGGCCATACCAACACAGAGAACAAAACACGAAGAGAGAGAGAGAGAGAGAGATAGAGATAGAGAAAGAGAGAGAGGGGGGGATGGGGATTAGTATTACGACCAGGCGCTTTCACTGCGCAGGCTCATACCAGTTTCGGGCATAACAATATCCATTATCTCTTCCCTTTCATAAAACCACCAGTAGACATCATCACAACAAGACATAAGCGGAAAGAGAGCGAATCATATGGGATAATCCATCACACTCCGCACTCACACTCACATACACCCGCAGGCCATGTTCACTCAATCTAATCATATCATGCAAATATCATGCTGCTAAATAGAGAACGATTATAGAATTATAGTGAGATAGAGAGGGACGATCAAGAAGAGAAGATTAGCTGAAGAGTCGATGCGACAGCACACGTCGGAACAACTACGAAATGCGTCATCGCATGGTGCATCCCCCCTCTCTCCCCCCCCCCTCTCTCTCTCTGTATCGAAACGGATCACGCAAATGAAACGAGAAACGATAGAGAACAACACACTGGTGTGATCTCCCCTATGTAGTTTGGGAGAATACGCAAGGTTAATCGCAATCAGTGAGTGCGCATAATCTCCCTATCTCTGTGCGGCTGATATCAGACCATGACCAGACCACCAAGCATCTGTGCAATACAGCCATCTCTCTTTCTCACGCAGAGAGAGAGAGAGGGGGGGGAGAGATGTTGAGAGACTGCATACTTTACACAGCACTCATGAGTACAGCCCATGTGATGTAATCTGAATCAGGAAAACGGAACTGGGCGAAAACATGCAGAAGATCGCAAAACGTTGCGATAGCAGTGAGAGAGACGAATGAGACGAGATTACACCCCTTCCCCTTCTCTCTCACTCTGCACTCACTATCACACTCTCACTCAGCCACAACACTCTCACTCAGCCACCCTACCATTCATTCGCCATCACTCGAGTGACCAAACACCGGTCATTCATATCATGATCATGACAATCACGGGGTAGCGAGAGAGAGAGAGAGAGAGAGAGAGAGAGAGAGGGAGAGAGAGGGGGGGGGAGAGATCCGACACAAACGTGTGTCATGCATGCACTCTCGTCTGGAGAAACTAGTTAGACAAATAGTGCTGTCACAGTGGACAGACAACGTAGATCGTAAATAAATAACACGCATTATCTAAAACACTAGGCTCTAGGCTGATAAGAAGAAAATAGCCACATAACAGTGAGCACAAGATCGAGTGGCGCAATCATGCCTTCGTTTCTTCCTTCCTTCCAACCATGCCAATCTCTCTCTCTCTCACACACACACACACACACACACACACACACACACACACACACACACACACACTCGCATTTGCACTGCCTTGTGATAAGTGATAGCGATAACCCGGGCGCAAACAAAATGATAGCGAATTATCGCCGCTATCACACACACACACCCGGTCATCTTGCCCTGTGCTCTCTCCAATCACTACGCTCACTCGCCCGTCTCTCTCGTTCCCAGCAATTTCCGATAAACGAGAAAAAACGCAGTTATCTGTGGTGGATGGCTGGAAAAAGAGAGTGTGGTGATGTGCCAAAGTGGCCAATGCGATCTCTATCCGTATCGGAAGAGAGAGAGAGAGAGAGGGTGAGTGGAGAGAGAGAGAGATGTCCAATCTCTCTTCTCCCTCTCTTCCGCCCATTTCCACCTGTCATAAAAATGAGAGACGACTCACGCGGTCACCACAGAAATAGGGAGAGAGAGAGAGAGAGTCGCAAAAAGTTGAGCGAAAAAGAGCGGAAGAATATCCATGAGCGTCAGACGGAAAAAAGAAGGCAACACAACAAGAGGACAGGGCATAATATGCTATACACCCGCAGAGCAAACAATAATATTATTGACACGCTCATAGAACTATAATCAAAGTGATAAAATATCCACTAACGAGTATAGCAGTAGTATCTACACTGACTACAGGTTGCGAGTGACACGCGAGTGGTACGCGAGTGGGTGTCATTTTGCGAGTGGGGAGCGAGTGAGACGCGAGTGGTGTGGTGCGAGAAGGGGGAAAGTGCGGGGAAGAGAGGCGTGCGAGTGGCGCGCGTGTCAGCAGCGAGTCGCAATCCACTCGCTTACCACTCGCAACCACTTTTCAAAGTTTTGGATCGGGTCTCGTCGCGATTGCCCTTCGTTGCATGTAAAATACGAAATCACACATGCACTTTCGGCTGTCACAAACCGCACTTTGTTTTGTTTTTCTCGGCAATATGTTTATGTATGAATCTATTGTATGTTAATTGAACTATTGAACGTCTAGTATGTTTCCGAGCTTCAATATTCTCGTAGTGATTGTTTCCAATGTAGCATTTCAGTTTTGTCATATCTGTTCATGCGGCTTCCAGTCGCTGCATTGACGGAACACCCCGCCTATTATTACCTAAAGGACTAAAGGTGAGAGAGTTTCACTATCGTTTCAGAAAGCTGTGTAAATATTCACTAGACAAGACAGCGAGCGGCAGAGCAGTTATGATTAGGTGAGATTGTTGTGTTTTGATGTTTTTAACGTTAGTTTGTCTGTCTAACTGTTCTTATTTTGCAGTTGCGTCATCTGCACACCGCCATCGTCACGGTTCGCAGCTATCAAGAAATCAAGCACACAGTCACCTTCAAGCTTCATCAAGATTATATACTCATTCCCGCACACGTCTATGCTTTCGTATACAAAAACCCACACCATTTGATGATTCAATGTGTTTTCCATGTGATAAACGTTTTTGAGTATATTCGAATGTGTTTTGGATATCAGGATGAATGGGGTACGAATGCAAAAGCGAAGGGGCGGGGCTGGGAGGAGAAATAAAAGTGGGCGTGGCCTGCGATCTGTGCTTGATCCGCGCGAGTGGCGCGCGACTCGCACGCGAGTCAACAGCGGGTCGTTGGCAGGGATGACAATTACTCGCTGTTGACCCGCGTGCGAGTCGCGTCTCACTCGCAACCTGTAGTCAATGTAAGACAATACAAGAGTACAGTGGCCAGTGGCCGATTATGATATTATGATTCTTTTTTCTGCGTACCATAATCTATCTCTTTCACCCCACAAAATAGCTATTAGTATGCAGAGATGGGAACGAGGCGATCGAATAGTATTAAAAGAGCAGCGGCCAAAAAGGCGAGAGACGAGAGATGGAAAGGTGAACGGCAGAGACGCAGAGGAACGACATAGTTTCGTGAGTGTGGGTGAGGGGGAACTGGACCATGAAGGGAGTGAAACTGCACTGATCGAGAATCGGGAGAGGGAGAGAGGAAGAGAGAGAGAGAGAAGGAGAGGGAAGAGAGTGAGGAGGAAGCGTGTGGCGACCGCGCATCACCTTGACGTCCAAAAAAAGCATAGGTGGTCGCTGATCGTACATATTCGCATAAAAAGAGTAAACAAGCTAGAAAATGTGGACATTCGCTTTTAGAAGGAAAATAGAAAATCCTGCACCCGCCGTACAATGAGAGAATGAGAGAAACAAGAACTCCTCTAAAAAATATCACACTAATAATGTCAATCCAATAGAACGTTGAATATACAAGTCACCAGTCAGCCAGCATTATACAGCGACGGGAATAAAATAAGGGGACAAGAGAATGGGGAACGAGAGAGAGCGATGGACACAGAAACCGCTATATAGCAACATGGGGCGATAAAACATATAATATAGGGAATCACGATTCTATGTGATAGCAGGCCAGATGGAAATAGATCAGAGGGACCAAAGCACCAGAGAACAAATATTTCAATATATAAAGACCGTAACAAAGAACGTAACACAACAATAAAATATGAATATGTGAATAACGTACCTTCTTGTCTTCTCTCCTCTTGGCGTCGTCGACCTTGAGCTGCTTGTACTCCTCGCGCAGCTCCTTCGACACCTCAACACCACAACGTCTCCCTCCTCTCCCCTCCCTCCTCTCTCCCCCCTCCTCTCCCCTCCCTCCTCTCTCCACCCTCCTCTCTCTCCCCTCCTCTCCCCCCCCCCCTCCTCTCCCTACCTGATTGCTAGCCTTGGCTGCCTTCACAGCAGACAACACGCGATCGCGATGCGCCTTCCACTCCTAAAATAAGCATGATGCGTACAAAATGTTATGTGAGAAATATGACAAAAAATGTTTGCAAAGCATTCCGATTGTATGCGTGAGAGAGACAAAATATCAAGTGACGCATATGTAGACCGCGAGACGACAAAGATGGGTGT
The DNA here is from genome assembly GCA_963966185.1 of Rhabditoides inermis. NCBI lineage: Eukaryota > Metazoa > Nematoda > Chromadorea > Rhabditida > Rhabditidae > Rhabditoides > Rhabditoides inermis. Next base: position 267,258 of record CAWZYM010000047.1, on the reverse strand, counting down.
GGAGAGAAGCTGAAGGAAGTACACAAGAGAGCAAAGGACAGGGTGGGAAGACACGCTTCCCTCCCCTTCCTTCTTCCATCTCTCATTCTCTCGTTCCCACTGTTGCAATCAACCAGCATGTATCAAAATACACTCAGACAATGGCAAAACATCCGCATGTGCGAAACAAAACAAACACGATCCAGAAGTGCACATATTTCAGAGAGCATTCCAGGAATTCGAGAGAAAGAGAGAGATAGAAAGAGAGAGGGGAAGAGGGGGAGGGCGAGAGAGAGGGAGAAATAGAGAGAGTGGGAGGGGAGCGCTTACCTGTGTCTGCTTGTCTCGCTTCTCCTTCTGTGCGCGTTTCTTGCTCGCCTGTCGATGCTTCGAGATGAGAGCCTGAACACACCCATATCACTAACATACACATTATCCCATACAAGCACATTTCAGCACCAAAATCCCTCCAGCCACTATCAGCAACCTTTCAAAATATACACGACTCGAGACGAGATAGGAAGAGCATAAACCTGCGATGTGACAGGACAGGGCAGGCGACAGGTTGAAAATACGATGGGGTCGAGTTCAAATGATACGAATGATAAGAAACGTGATAGGCGGATAGAGAAGGAATGGGGAGAGAGGAGGGGGTGGTCAGTGAGGCAGTGATAGGAACTGTTCTGTCCACGCCCTCATTACAGCTAAACATTGACGAGATAAGAGAGCAGCCAATACGCACGGCCCACATACAGGTACATACTCTATCTGATAAAGCGTTCCTCCATGAATCAACAAGAGCTCCGGCAGAAAAAAAGGTGTGAATGACGACGCAATATCTTATTTCTCCCGAACCCAACAAGGAATCGACGACAGCTAAGCGAGCGCGACGAAAGAAAAGAAAAGTGATAAGAGGTGTGCCCGACTAGGAATAGGCCGATAGCATGAGGGAGCGAGCGCGGCCATTTGATGTAATTGAGAGATGTAGTGATAGGGGTGATAGGGTGATAGATAGGGCAGAGCGCAGAGCAAAGGAGCAGAGAGCAGATAGCGACATATCCGAGAAGAGACTGCTACGGGGAACGGGTCTGTCAGGGTGTGCACGCGAAAATGATGAGCGAAGGGAGCGAAGACTGCGACTACGAACGGATAGCGAGCCACGGCACAGCCAACACAGCGGCCACGGCACTGCACACACCCACACCACCACACAACCGGTTAGACGATCAGCCGATTTTCATTAGTATCTCATCACTGCACAGTCTGCGGTCGCCCGCTCGCTCGCCGCTGATACACGATAAGGACATCAACAAAGATACGCCATATCCGTGCGAGATAGAGAGAGACGGGAGCAGTAGTCAGTAGAGATGACAGATAGTGAGAGATGGTGACGATGTGAGCCATGACTACCGCGCCGGACAGATGCCGTTCACTGAACGACGCCACCGACGTGGCAGGAACGACGAGAACACATCAAACATGCAAGTGCGGGCTACAGACTGCAGCTTCTGCGTGTCTAGTCGTGGGAACAAGGATCGCTCTGCCTGCCCACTCTGCACTCTCGCCTCTCCAACCCATATTACAACACACCCGCACACACATTCCCGCGGAAGAGAGAGAGAGATGAGAAGAAGTGAAGGAGAAGGAGAAGAACGGACACAGCCAGCCAGCACACGTTGTAAAGTTTACAAAAGTTTAAAATACTCGTGCAACGTTCTCTCTCTCTCGCGGCTCTTGATGTGATCGAATGTCCGTGCGAGTGAGAGAGAGAGACGTGCAGAGTGGACAGATGCGAGAGAGAGCAGATCACATAGAATATATTACAATATTTTTACAGTGAACGAGAGGCGAGTGTGAGCGATCGACGACGGAAAAAGAATGAGAGAGGCGAGAACAAAGCGAAAAGACGGGGTGGACGCGGGTTGTGGGCTGTGGGTTGGAGGCTGGGGGAGTGGAGATGGGACGTGCCCTCACTATCTCTCTTCTCCTCGACAGCTCTTCTAATCGACCACGCCTCGCCACCAGCCCATTCAGTTTGTTTCAAATACGATCGACTCCACGTCGCTCGCCGACGACCGCGCAAGAAACAGAGAGAAACAAGAAAACGAAAGAGAGAGAGAGAGAGAGAGAGAGAGAGAGAGAGAGAGAGAAAGAGAAAGAGAGAGAGAAATTTCTCACTTGCACACGGGGGAAATGGAAAAGGAGGAGAGAGAAGAATACAAGGGTCAAGATCGGAACTTTCTCACATCCCATCTCTACTCAATGAAATCGCGCAGTCGACGAGAGAACAGGGGAAATGAGGAGAGGCGATGACGAAAAAGAGATCAGCAGGAGACAAGGAAAAGGAGATCTCTCCAAATGTGAGTGAGAGATGTGTGGGCAAGGCGAGTGGTCTCTCTCCCTCTCTCTCTCTCTCTCTCGGTTCAGTAGAGTAGAGTGGGATATGATGCGGATGCGGATGGAGATGAAGATGGGGATACTTCTTCAGGTGACGCGCACACGCAAAAAGTACTCTCTGACTCTCTTCAGATAGTCAGGATACATAAGGGACACTTCGTTTCAGCAAGACATCACAGAAGAAATCAGAGAGAGAGGAAAGAGACGAAAGCGCAACACGGATACATCCGATATTCGATCCGCTAGGAGAGAGGAGAGAGGAGAGAGGAGAGGGGAGAGAGGAGAGGGGAGAGAGGAGAGGGGAGAGAGGAGAGGGGAGAGAGGAGAGAGGAGAGGGGATGAGCGAATCATGGCCGACGAAAACTGAAACGAATATCGCAGACGCGTGCGCTGTGCAAGAGACAAGGGAAGAAGCGACGGGCGAAGGGGAAGGAGGGAGAGAAACGGACTTCTGACCACATCAAGTGCGAATGTGAGACATGTCAAGTCAACATGTAGTCCATAATTACACACTCCGTCTCTCCGTCTCATTCTCACTGGCCAACTGCCAAGTGAGTTCTGCTCTCTCACTCTCTCACAACACACCGCATACACATTTTATACAAACATGTGACCACTACGCATAATCCAATTTTCTCGTTCCGAATCAGACTGGAACAGTGCTCAGTAGAGAAAGAGAGGTGAGAGACAGAACAACATCATAGCACTAGACTAGAACATGAATAGGGGAACAACTCGATTAGCCAAAGAACACGCAGGATGGTGTGTGTGTGTGTGTGTGTGTGTGTGTGTGTGTGTGTGTGTGTGTGTGTGTGAGAGAGAGAGAGAGAGAGAGAGAGAGAGATTGCCAGCTCTTCCTTCTCCCTTCCTAAATATTGCAAAGGGGGCAACGTTAATAGGGCTAGCAAGTAGCGACATGTTTCATTCGACCAATCATTTGCAGACAGGAAATTATTTACAGTGTGATTTAGAATAATAAAAAACACGCACGCACCTTCCTTTGTTTTCTCTTCTTGCGAATGAGGCGTGCCTTGCTGCGCAGCTCCTTCTGCTGTCTCTTCCGAAGGGCCTCCTCCCTCTGCCGCACACTCTCCACCTCCACGTCGAACAACTACAACACATTCAAAGTATTGCAACGAAATCACGTCGCGTCGCAGTATACACAAATGAATGACAGACCTTCTGGTCTTCTTCGCACGTGAACAGAAGCAGCGAGAACTCGTCGAGTATGAGTTCCCTGATGAACTCCTGCTCCTCCGCCTTCTCCACTGGCTTCTCCTTCCCCTTCTCCTGCTCCTTACTCTCCGCCTTCACAATCACTCCATTCGACAGAGCAGCCGTTTCTCCATTCGGCTTCTCCTCTGTCTTCGTAGGAGCAGGAGCAGTGACCTCCTTCTCTTTCGGCTCCTCCGTTGCATCGCCATTCAGCCCGTTGACTGCTCCTTCTCTCCCCTTCTCCTCTACTCCATTCACACCTGCCTCTCCCGTCCCATCATCCGCTTTCTTCCCTGGAGACAGAGTGGCATCCTATAAATACACATAATCCTAATCATAGTCTCGTTCACGTGTCGACTCACAGTGGCAGGGTTCTCGTCTTCCTTCTTCTCCGACTTATCTCCGCACGTCTCCGTCGCCTTCTCCTTCTCCATTTCCTCCGCAATCTTCTCCTTCTCCACATTCTTTGGCACCACCGTCGCAAACTTGGGCAGATTGTATAATCGGAAGAACGCTGGCGTCTTCTCGCAAACCAGATCGTGTACCTAAATTAGAAAATTAATTGTTTACAATGAACAAATGTCCCACCTCGAAATTTTCTGGGAGTGGGGGTGGGGGCGGAGGGGCAGGAGTATGCTTGACCGGCTGAAGCAACCTCACTTAATCCACCCTCTCTTGCGCTATCGCTCCTACGTTTCCTTCCTCTTCAATCTCTCTCTCTCTCTCTCTCTCTCTCTCTCGCAGTACCTTCTTGGCATTCTTCCTCTGTCCATTGGGCGTCTTTCCCTCGCCGTCCTTTGCCTTGCGACGACCCGCCGGCTTCCTCAAATCAATCGATCAAACATATTCCTACTTTCTCTCCTCAATCAGACAAGCAGACAAATCAGACAATCAATTAATCAAAGAATCAAAGAATTAGTCAATCAATCAGACAACCAATCAAGCAACCCGTACACACAACAAGCAATGTCTGACCTGACGACGGGATAGGGTGTCTTGAATACGGCCTCGTCGGGCGCCTTGCTGGGCCCGGGTTGCATGGCTGATCCGGCAGGAGAGGAGGCCGCCTCCGAACACGGCTTCATTCCTACAACCACAACAACAAGTCAAATCAACATGACAAACCATGTGCACATTTAAAAAAAAACACGTTTCATACCGTACTTACACAAATATAGAATAATACACAATATGAGCAAGGTAAGTAATACACAATATGAGCAAGGTATAATATTACAGAACAAGACGATCGTCTATTCCATACATGATATAGTGGAGCATGTAAGTAGACCCCCATGTTTTCAAGAAGGTCAGGAAAGAGAGACCCCCATGTTTTTGGAGCGGTAGTCGTGGCGGGGTAACCCCCCCCTGTTTTTGAGAAATTTTGGAGGGTAGACCCCCTGTTTTAGGGAAGTGCCTGCGCCCACTATATCATGAATGGTCTATTCTACTTTTTGAGGAAGTTGAGATGAAGTGGTCAAGAGTCAAGACAATATTTTGAGATTGCGAGCCATGCTAAGATCGAACTGTGGAGTGGGGAGAGAGAGAGAGAGAGAGAGAGAGAGAGAGAGAGAGAGAGAGAGAGAAAGAATGTGGAGTGGAGAGAGAGACAAAGTGAATGTGTAAATACACAAATACAGCTTAAATAGATGCAAGTAATTAATATTACAAGACAGTCAACAATATCATGATGTAAACAAAGATAAACAAAGATCATTCTAGCATCAACCAACCTCTCGCTCGCTCGAACAACACACGTATTAGCTGTGGCCGGTCTGTCTGCGTATGTGAGCCTCTCGCTTCTCTCGCTCTCTCGCAGCAATCCAACGCAAATCAGCTGATCCCGGTCGAGACTACAATCAATGAGATGCCAACGGAAACAAGGCATAGGTGAGCGACCAAACCATCCATGCGATTCGATCAAAACGCGAGAGTGAGCGCGGAAATGAAATGACTGCATGAATACAACGGAAGCACAATGGAATTTCAGGGAACAGAACGAAAGCAAAACTGTTTTTACCATAAAAGACAAGTAGCATTATAATATGATGTGATATACACACTATAAATGCAATGTGTATAAGAAATCGCGAATATCAATAACAAGCGAATAGCGGAATAGCGCTACAAGTATGATGCACTAATGAGAAAAGAAAGTAGAGAGAAAAGAAATTTGGATAGTGAAATAAAACATTGAGCGTACGCATTGCCTATCCGTTTCCGCATTCACACACCACACGCAGAGGACAGAACAGATGTTCCCGACAATCAATTTCGCATTACACAAATTCAAATCCAATCAAAACGCAACTTGAAAATCATATAAAGCTTATATTGACCACTTCACACACCAATCATAATAGCATTTAGGTAAGCGAGTGTGTGAAGAATCGAAAAAATCAATGTGTGCTGTGTCAGTCACCAGCAGTGGGGGCACCTCTGCGTCTCTCGCGCGTGCAGCCGGCTTGCTCTCGCTTCTCTGCGCTCTCGCATCCCGCTCCTTCTCTACACTGCACCGCTCACCACGCTCACTCGGCCACCGCGCACTCCCCCCTTCTAGCTCTTACCAATTCCCTATTTTGCCTGTGACAGCTGGAAGCAACAATTTCGAACGATTCACACTACAACTGGAATATTCAAAAAAACTGAAATCATCAGATCGCATGTAAAGGAGAGCTGACATATATTAAAACACGAATATCACGTCGTGTGTTAGTTACAAGCTAATTGTGAGGTTGCCAAGTTCCATACACAACTTGCCATAATCAAATAAAAATTGGATTGCAATAGTCGAATACCAATGTTCAATGTTGCGGAAATTATACAGAAGAACATTTGAAATGAATGCAATGTAACTCTAACTTCGGAGAACAGGTGAAAGTGTGATTAACTCTGAGTGCTTGAAATACCCAATCCATTGATAAGCACTAATCCTATTTTGCAATAATATATTCAATTGACAACAATTACTGAATACAAAGTATTCCATATGACCGAGCATAGCAGTGCAGCAACCAGCAAAGCAGGCGAGCAAACGAGAGGCGGCAAAAATAATAGAAAGAACACAATTCAATGAGTTATTCAGATTACGATGAACACATGCGATCAGCTGATTGGTGATATGGATGCATTGAAATGAACCGAGACGAGAGACACGAGAGAGGCGACGCTCATATACACGCACTGGCTATAGATAGATCAATGATGCTAGAGCAAGGCGAGCGCGCGACGACAGAGTGACGGGTGAGAGACAGAGACGCAGACATCTCTCGCCGATCTTACTCACTCGCCACTCACTCACTGTCTACAGACAATCAGTGATAGTGGGTGGATGTCAGACGAAGGAGCGATGCGCACAATCGCATTTGTCGCCTCCCATTCGGTCACTTGTACTATGTATGGACATCGATTGTGTGGACAGAGCAATGTGATAGGTATTAGCGAAGGCCTGTGACGCAATAAAGGCGAGAGGTGAGCAACTAGCTCAATTCGACAACACCCATAAAGGGACCCTACAACTAACTTCAAATAATTCAAATATAATAAAACAGACACATTGAAAAGAGCTAGGGGGACTGTGAACGATATCGCACCTAATGATACAATTGGCCAAGCACAAAATCACACTACAAACATAACACGTAATGCACAGAAGCACAATATACAAGGTGGCAATTTCGTTAGAGATGGATTATAGGAGAGGGAAGAAGTGTGTGAGCAGAAAGTGGGAGAGCAATGTAATCTCACAATCTCGCTATCCATCTAGCTTCCGATTATCGCTACTCGACTGGAAATAAGCACACTCTCAATAGACTGCCAGCAACCAAAACCAATGCATCTAATAAAAACAAGACGTATGCGTATACAAGTCGAAACTCGGAGGGAAAACGAGGTGGAGTAGTGCTGGCTCGTCGCATGTGAATATAGGAGCCGAACGAACGAATTCTGTTCCCTCTCATTCTGTTCCCTCTGCGTCTCTGACACACAGCCTCTCTCACCCTCCGTTCCCCTCTCAATCCGCCTTCAACTACAGGTAGTTATTAGTTAGAAAAACGATTACATATCCTCTCAATCACTACATTTGAATATATGTGTGTGTGTTTTGGCGGGAAGAAAAGGCACTGCCCTCGTTCTTCTTCTTTCCAGCCTCCTTTCAATCAAGGTCACACTCGCTCGCACGTCTGCCCTTCGCGGCTTATGCCAACCAATCAAATATACCCATATTAGGCCATCGTGTGCAGGAAGACCCGAGAGTCAATTCCAAGACTCACTGCTCTCTATCAAACACTACTCCGTCTTATCTTCTAATCAAACTGTTCGCTCTCACTCGCCAGCCTCTCACTACACTGCAGTTCACAAAACACGCAACACCAGAGCAAGCGCGGGTGGAGCACATATTAAACTCGCATAAACCGATCATCAATAACAAACAGATGCGCATGCGGCTCGGATGTAGGGATGGGCGAAAACCGGTATGCGAGAGATTGGGAGGAAGAGTGGAGAGAGAAGGAATTCACGAACCAACCAGGTACAACGTACAATCGAAACGAACACATATCAAGTAGCAGATATACGAAAGACCAACATCGCCGTGAGTATGTAACGACAGTGAAAGTGAGAGGATGCGGCAGTGAGCGAGTGGGTGAGGTGAGTGGAGGGGGAGACTGGGGCAATACTCTGCCCGCTTCCTTCCCCCTCTCCCTTCTCTCCCCGAGAGGCCGTGTGTGGGGCTGGCGGGCCCCACATCTATGCGAGAGCGCAGACACGCCACAGCCGCCCCGGCACCACCCCGACCGGGCAGAGACGCAGAGTCGGCATCGAAACTCGCCCGCAACACGGGAGGAGATGATCACTTCATTCTCACATCACTCACTCAATCGACTACATTGCGTTCAGAGTGAAAAATAAGAAGGTTTTGCGCAAGTTCTGGAAAGATAGGATACTTTTGGAGGGAGATATAGACACTGTACTATTCGATGCAGTCATCCACTTTTTTGACACTATTTATCTAATTCCAAACTCAATAATAGTTTATTCCTAATAAGAACCTGAGACGAAATACAAGGAAAGTTCGAACGTAAGGAAGTTCCATTTTAAATTATTGAAAAGAAACGAATTAAAATACCATAATTAGAAAATGATGTTCAACTCTACTGCAGACCACACATTCAAAATCATAGGGACGTTTCATTTTCGCAATTGACCGTAGTATCGAAAGAAAGAAAAAAACATCTAATATATCATTATTAAAAGGTAATTAAGCACCAAACAATAACACATGTTTGTTCATGTGTGTAGGGAGAATGCTAGATTGGAGGGGCGGGGCAATAGAGCCAGCCAGTCAGGCAGCAATCTGCGCCGGGAGAGAGAAGAGAAGATAAGAGAAGGGTGAACAGCGAGAGAAAACTAGTCATTTCGATAACATCCAATCCACACGCGATTCCTTCAAACGCCAAGTTATTCAAAACTGTTGCAAACAGCTGGTAATATCAGTGTCTGACATATAAATGGAAACACCCAATAACTTTATTTCAAATAAATACTATACACTTTTGCAATCACTGCAAACAGAAATAACAACAGGATAATGAGATACGAGAATATTCCTATCTCTCGAGGATACCAACATTATCAGCATCGAAAGTATTGTACTTTAAAAGAAACACTGAGTGCAATCTCAGTAATTCAAGCCATCACAAAAATGGGGAGGCGACGCGGGGAAGGTATGCCTAGCTGTCGGCATGCAGAGTGAACTGTTTCATTTGGATAGGCTTGGATGGCCAGAAGCCGAGCTTGCACTTGCCGAGAGCCGAGAACCACTCCTCTCGAACACGACTGTGCACGCCATTCGCACACTTGGCACCTCTGAAAAAGGCAAATGTAGTCCATGATGAATAGTACAATCAATCAATCAATCAATCAAAAACAAGCAGGCAAAGAGACTCTTTTAATCATATCTCACATGCGATTTGGCGAGTAGGAAGTAATGATTAGTACAGTAACTCAGCGGCATGCCCCACTCACGCGTATGTGGTCGTGTGGGGAAGGTTCAGCCCGGCGTCGCGCATCGCCGCCTCATACAGAGTGAACATAGAGTGGGAGGAGAGGCGGGAGACACACTCCAACCCCTTCTCCCCCCGCATATCCACACACAACACCTCGTCCACATTCGAGCACACACGCCCAGTTGACGAATTCAGCCTCTGCAATCCCCCGCTCCCCTTCCCTCCTTCTCTCTCTCTCTCTCTCTCTCTCTCTCTCTCTCTCTCTCTCTCTCTCTCCCACCCACCTCCACCGTTCCATCCACGCAATTCCAGTTGACCGCCTGCGAGATACTATGAGTCGGCGCGATTCGCTGTTCCGTGTACTCAAATACACGCTGTCTATTTTCAACATCTCTACCAACTCCACAACAAACTAAAAGTCGCACACAAACCTGCGCATTCATACACACCGGCTCGTTTCTCCTGTAGCCACTCGAGGGTGAGGGAGAGTACGAATCGCCGAGTCGGTCACCTCAATTAATCATTTCTTCTAATCAATGTTCAATACCACCGCTCTGAATGCCCCGCTCGATCTGCCGTCTGATCCCTTGCACACTCACCCATTGCACGTCTCGTCCTCCCCTCGTTGTACAGCTCCGCCACACACAGCGACGACAGGTACACCTCAAACAGACGGTCGTGAGAATAATCTCCCTGCTACATCAAGTGCTCGGAACACAAAGATGTCTTACTTGTCTTAACGAACAGACATTTCAATCTCAATCACATCCCACTTGCTCACCGGTTGTACGAGTGCTGCGAGAAGGCTGCCCTGCATGCCGAGGCAGTTCCACTTCATCATCTTGTCGCTGCAGCTGGCAGTGCGCAGGCGGGCCCGCGTCGGCCCCGTCAGCTCCCGCCACGAGGACGGAAACACGGACAGCACCGTGCCCTCACCTACAATCACATCACACTCCCATAAATACCACCGCTGGTACACAGAGAGAGAGAGAGAGAGAGAGAGAGAGAGAGAGAGAGAGAGAAAGACACTGTATAGTACACACTTCTAGCTAGCACCACTCACCACTCGCAATCTTGTGTCTGAGCTGTGCCTTGTTCTCGTCGTCTCCTCCCTCCGCCCCTTCTTCTCCTTCTCCCACCACTGCTCCATTCGACTCCCTCTTCCGCGCGCGCTTCTGAGATCGCACGTACACGCGCGCATCGCCACACGGGGCAGTGCTGAACAAGACACCGCGTCAACCAGAAAGACAAACACTGTACCCCACGCACTCACTTGATGAACATGTGCAGTGTATATCGCTTGTTCAGCCGGGCCCTCCCGCCGCCGTCGCCCTCTCCGGGATCTGGCTGCTCCAGCACACTCACTGCGCCCCGACGGAGAAGACCCAGCTGCGCGTAGAGGAACCTGTGAGACTGCGTAGAGACACACAACTACAACTATAGAGCAAGAGGCCGAGAAACACACACACAGAGAGAGAGAGAGAGAGAGAGAGGAGAGAGAGAGAGAGAGAGAGATGTGCTGGTGTGTCACCTCATCAGCCCCCTCCTGCACAGCACCTCTGCATGGCAGTCGTTCACGTTTCGCCCGTCTTGGGCTATGTTCTCGCCTGAAAACGACATGACCTGACTTAATCCAATTTGTCAAAAGTTCATCACTAGTTGCTCTTTCCCTGCAAAGCTTTGATATGTCTGAGACAATTCTACACTGTGTTCCCCACTCTCACCGGCTATTCCCTTGTTGCCTGTCGCCAGGGAGATGATCCTCGTCTTGCCCGTCACGGCATCCAGAATGAACAGCCCAGCCAGCACCTTCTCCGTCCCCAAACACCACGGGTGCGCAGCGGCCAACCTCGATACAACCCATTTCACCCTCTCTATTCTTTTCGCTCATAAAAAGAATGCATGAATGTACAATGATTGCACAACAACTCACGTATAGAACTTTGCGTATGTGTGTTGGCGGAGCATTTCTGCGAATGTGTCCATTCGACTGGGCTGGACAGCCTGCGGGAGACGCGGCACTGTCAGAGCAGCGAGCAGAGACTGCAACACACCACATATCGGTATTTGGTATTTCTACAAAGTTCAAAGCATAGTGGTTTCGAAGAGGTGATGGTACTATGGGACGACCCACCGGCCAGGCCTTGCGTGCCGCCTCTCCCTTTGCGAACTTCTTCCTCCCTTCTCGCGGACCCGTCTCCTCCCATCGCAATAGCGGATGCACCACGCGGATCGTACAACCAAAACCCTCACTGAAATCAACTCAAATGCATGTCTCCTTCCCTCTCGTTCATCTGCATTCATTGATGGCTATTGATTGTTTTTACTGACTCGTCCTTCCAGTGCAGGTACTGGCACTCGAGTCCCAGTCTCTTCGTCAGTTTGTCCACTCTCTGGATGGCCAGTGCTCGTGCCGCCGTCTCCGCCGCAATCACATTCTCCACTGGCTAAAACACAATGTTCCATGTTCGAAGACTGATCGAAGGCTTTTTACGCAGTTCTTTCCCAAATCCTTTTAAAAATCCTCACCTCCGCAATCACACTCGGATCAGAAGTCGACGATTCGTCCATCGACAACTATACACATTTCAATTCAAAGGTTCCATTCCCATACAAAGTAGTCAAGATATGCAACCGGCTACAACGGTTAGCGCACACTTCAGATACGCAACGCAAAACAATATAAACATTTATTCGACTCCTTCTACATTATCATACTCTACATGGATATAGTGGACAGCGGCAGGCCCGCTCCTCGCACTCAACTGACTCGCGTATCGTTTACCTGGAAAGATAATTTCAGTTAAACACAGTGAATTAAATATGCAAGTTCGAGTATTGTTACCTGTAGAGGTACTCGGCCTGAAGGTTGGCAGCCAGCTCCGGCTCCCACCGGTCTCCGTTCAGCAGCAGCTTCTCCTGCAACACAACGATAAAGTTGTAAAAACAAAGAGCCATATTCACAACACACTACATAACAAACTAGAACAGAAACGGATTTATAAGACAACATTCAGTAAAACAATGTGTACCTTGTTGTAGAGGAGCTCCTCGTGAGTCTCGGTCGAGTACTCGAAGTTGGGGCCCTCGACGATGGCGTCTACGGGGCACGCCTCCTGGCACAGACCGCAGAAGATGCACCTAGAGACTCGACGTGCACACACAGAAACGAACAACAATGTTTGAAACACCGCACTTGGTCATGTCGATGTCGTAGCGGGTGGTGCGACGGCTGCCGTCCGGACGGGGCTCGGCCTCGATGGTGATGGCCTACACATGGTAACTGTTGTGTGCAATGATAACAACGACGTACCTGAGCGGGGCAGATGGCCTCGCACAGCTTGCAGGCGATGCAGCGCTCCTCGCCCGACGGGTAGCGGCGAAGAGCATGCTCTCCGCGGAAACGCGCCGACAGCGGTCCCTAAACACCAGATTCAAATAAATAAATAAAAACTATTTCAATATTGCGTATTTGAAAGAAATTAAAAGAAAACACAATATTACATGTGACCAACCTTCTCAAAGGGGTAGTTGATGGTGGCCGGCTCCATGAACACGTGACCAAGCATCACACCGAATCCTGATACAATGTATTAGAATAAAAAAAGATCAATATCATTCAAATATAATACAGTAAAACATTCAAAACATATGCACCTCGGAAGAGCTCGGTGAAGAAGAGCGTGTGCATTCCGAAGTTGATGTCTCCGGCAAGAGTGCCGTCCGACTCTTGCGGCATACCCACATACCTAAGTAAGCGTAAAATGTTGATAACAAATGAAAACATACTTGTAGTTGCTGCGGGTGTTGGCCGGAGCAGACGACGTGGTTGCCGAGAGGGCGATGCGCGAAAACACGCCACGCGATAGCTGGTTTGCTAGCGACAGCGCCATCACCCTAAATTCAACAAGTACATCGTTGGCGGGCAAAAACTAAGAAAACATGAATCAACATCGCCTCCATAAACAAGAACAAACAACAAGAAAACAAACAAAATTTATCGCATTTTGATTATAACACTACACAATACGGTTCGCAAATAACGATTAAAGCACAAAAGGAGATGTTATTTGAAACCGTACCATTTAGTTTGAAAAATGAGATTGATTAATAAAACATTTCAAACACAAAACATTTACGTGCTATGTTGGTTTTTTGAGTACTATAAATTAAATATATTAAAAGTATATATATAAAGTATATATTAAAAGTGTTTTTCAAAGAATACATTTAGGGTATATCCCCCATTTTCACGGTACGCGAATTATCGGCGGTCGAACAGACACAGGGGCGAAATGACGAGCTTTTTATGCAAATTGGAGAAATATCGAGGTTTTACGCCGAAAACACGGCAAAAATGAAAGAAATTTGAAAATCGAAAACTAGAGTTCTGTGCGGACACTATCAAAGTACCTTCTCCCTCAAACTCCTCCTCCTCTCTCTTTTATAGTAATCTAATAACCTCTGTCTCTTCACCCTCTAGCACTCTTATTCTCGGTGACTTCAACGAACGCGTCTTCCCCGGCCAGGAGCTCCCACCAAGTGAGTTGCGTAAGTTTACTAACACTCTGGGCATGTCCAACTGGGTCAGTTCACCGACCCGTGGGGATCGCATCCTAGATCTCTTCCTTTCCACTCACCCAATTTGCACTTCTGTTACCAAGCCCCTTTGTACCAGTGATCACAACTCATTTATGTTTTCTTATCGCACGCCCTCGTCCTCCCCCACCCATACCGCACACTCTCATACAGTAACCCATGCCTTTACCAAGGCGGATTATAACACAATTAATTCGTTTTTAGCCAACTATCGGTGGAGTTTTCATTCGAGCAATATTGAGCTGACTTACAGTAGTATTCTAGAAGCTATTCGTCAATCGATTGATTTATTTGTACCAGTTTCTGCAGCAAACTCTCGTTCAGATCATGCTCCACCACACGTGCAGCGTACGCGGTGCCGAGTAGACGCTGCTTGGGAGAGGCGGGGCGAGTCGGAGGAGGCTTTTGCTCACTTCGTCTCCGCCCAGCGCGACTACAACAAGGCCTGTCGTAGCTATACACGGTGGACTGAGAGGAAAGTTGCTACTTCTGGTTCTCCCAAGCGTTTCTTTTCTTACTTTGGAAAGCGTCTGAAGGGGAAGCCTAGAGATATTTCCACAATACAGTGCGATGATGGTACTATTTCGACAGACCCCCATATCATTTCCAACACCATGGCTAAATATTTCGCAAGCGTTTATACGCCCCCTACCATACCCCATCAATCAATCCACCATTCGCCTCGCGCACTCCTTCCACTCTACCACCATTTTTATTCACTCTCACCGACGTTCTTTCTGTGTTCAAAAACTGAAATCGTCAAGTGGAGAAGGAGATGTTCGAGACGGCCGATGACAGGGTGAATCAGGCTTGCATAGTCGATGTGTACTGCATTCAGAATAACGGGTGATGTGTTGTATTTCAGGAGGAGTACTACCATCTGTTGGCGGAGAAGATATACAAGATACAGAAGGAGCTGCAGGAGAAGAAGATGAAGCGGTTGCACGACGCCAAGGGAGGCATGCCGACTGGAAACGGCGACGGTGAGTGTACGCATCGCTCTTCCCCTCCATCGCTCACTGGTGCCTTGTTTTGCAGCGATGGAGTTCGACATGCCGGGTCCTCCGAATCGGACGGCGCCGGCCGCGCCTATGCCCGGCCCGCTGCCTGGCGGCTCGCAGCCCGGATCCCAGCAGTCGGCTTCCCAGCAGCAGGGCGGCTGGCCGGGCAGCGTCCCGCCCGCGTCCCTCTCCCAACCGGGATCCGTCCCCGACCGCAAGAACTCTACTCCTATCACTGGTTGGTCGAATATTTGCTTATGGGTTGTTGTTTTCATTTATGTATTATATTATTCCATGTATGTGTGTTGTTGTAGGCTACGCGTCGCAGTCGTGTTCGGTGTGGCCTGCAGTGAATGGGTCGGCTGGCGGGGGAGCGGGTGCGGGTGCGGGAGGGGGAGGGGCGGGCGGAGGGGTGCAGGTGAAGAGTGAACCGGTGGAGGTGAACAAGTGTTTCGTCGAACAAAATGGACATGCTCACCCCGTAGTCTACATTGATAGAAAAAAAAACATGCTATCGACAAAAGAGAGATGAGGTGACAGCCGTGTGTATCTTCTGTGTATCAATTCCTTTTCTTTTAATTTCAACACAAAAAAACATCTCTCTTCAGTAAAATATCTATATATATATTCAAACGAAACATGCTTGCAGTATCACAGTTGTACAAATCAAATCAAGGGAGACATAAAATGAGGAGTGATCAATCAGCACAATCAATCAATACACTCGATTTGCAAATCCAGTCAAATACAAATCCGAATAGAAATCCAGTCGCCGTATAAAATCTCTCTATGCATACAAATATTACGAAAACGAAACAGGGGTGATACAAGTGATTGTCTTTTGCAATTGGCGAGTAATTATTACCAAATGTACACGATCAGAATGGGAAGCGCGCGCTCAGACAGAAAGAGGCGGGGTTAAGGGAGGCGGGGCTAGAAGAGCTTGGGGCACTTGGTCCAGTCACCCTTCTGTTTGCACTGCCAGTACTCTCCGTTGTACTTGTGAATGAGGGCTCCCGTGAGCTCATCCTGCGTCTTCGTGAACCACATCGGCTGGTACTCCTCGTACGACAGACCTGCTCACGGACATCTCTCTCTCCCTCCCTCTCTCCCTCTCCAGTCTCTCCCTCACCCTGCTGCATTGCCCTCTCCGCCTCCGCCTCTCGCTTCTTGCGCACTGCCCTCTGCTTCTCCTCGATCTCCAGCTTCTTCTTATTCGCCTCGTCCCACTCCCCGTCTTCCATAAGACGCTGGTCCGGTCTCAACCTATAAGAGGAGGGTGTGTGAGAGAGAGAGAGAGAGAGAGAGAGAGAGAGAGAGAGAGAGGAAGGGGGAGGGGTCTACCTCGAATCAGTGGGTGCGACTCCGTCCTCCTCCTCGTTGAGTTCTATGGCGAGCCGTGTGAAGTGGTGCATGTCCTCGTTGCCAGGACTGGAGATGGATAGGTGGACACTCCCCCCCCTCCCTTCCCCTCCCACTCACTACTTCTCATTGACAGTCCACAGCCTCGTAGCCGACTCCGTGTCGAACTTGCTCTTTTCGCCCTTCGACTGAGACGCCTTCGTCACCTCAACCAACACACTCCATCCCACTCTCTCTCTCTCTCCCTCTCTCTGTCTCTCTCTCTCTCTACCTTCAGCATATCCATGTGTCCATCCCACGTCCCCTGCACCACATACTTGACCACTCCCTCTGCGTCTCTCACCACACCATGCACCTGCAACAAACATTGCTGTGTAATACAACTGGTGAGAAGAAAAACGAGATAATGTGCATCATCTATCCGGAAACACAAATTCAAAGTGGTCCGGTGCTTGTACCTTCTTGGGAGTGTCGCGGGAGAAGTAGGAATAGGGGACGAACTTGAGCAGACAGCGGTCGCCCGTGCCGTGGTTCACTACAATCACACGCACACTCTTCATCCTTCCACCCACACTATCATACATCACACAACTCTAAACACCTCTTGAACCTGTGTCTTCACTATCCTCATACAGAAAACGATTGGCAACTGACCAATCTCCATCTCTCCGTGGTTGTCGATCCACAATTTGCCGACAATGATGTTGTGCACCGTCGTCGTCACCTGAACCATTTTTTCCATCTCTCTCTCTCTCTCTCCCTCTCTCTCCCTCTCTCCCTCTCCCTCTCCCTCCCTCTCCCCTCCCACCTTCTTATAGCTGTAGTGGTTGTTGGTGCCAGGGAAGTGGACGTGAGTCTGTCCCACCGGAATGACACTCAGGTACTTGCCGCGGAAGCGAGACGCGATAGCAAAGTCCTAAATCGATCAAATCAATAAACCCACAAGTCAATCGATAATCGACAATCAATCAATAACCTGGAACATGACCCATCCGTGTCCCTCTGCGTGGTGAGCAGCGGCGGGTGGATGGTGGGAGACCTGTTCGGCGACACTCCGCCATCCGAGGTCGTCCATCCGGTCACACTCGTACGTCTCACCCAGAAGGGGGTTGAACGGCTTCGTCGTCCTGCCACACACACAGTCAACAAACAAACACAACAACACGCTCTTACCGATCACAGGTGGTCGAGTAGTTGGAGACAGCAAATGCGGCGACGTGGCAGAGCTGAAGGGCGAGTGTCAGTCGGTCTGTTCCACGCCTCCCCCCTCCCTCCCTCCGGAATAGACTCTCCCACCTGGACGAGGGGGTCCTTGTCCGCCGCCGACTCGAGAATGTGCGCGTACTCCAAGTCCTCCGTGATCCGCTGCAGCACCGACAGCGGCTCGCTGCAAACCATCCAGCTCTCTCTCTCTCTCTCTCTCTCTCTCTCTCTCTTTCCCTCTCCTTCTCCCTACTTTCTCCGCTTCCGAACTACTACACAAATCCCCTTCTCACCTGAAGTTGACAGGCATGGGAATCTTGCTGAGCTCCTTTCCAATGCAGTTCCGCATGATACTCCACAGGTTGAGTGGCAGATCGGGCCGCGCCGGTACACCAGTGCGACGCTTCTGGAATGCGTACATGTGGCATGCTCTCGGTGTGACATTCTCTCTTGTTACGAACAGACTGCTTCTCCGCCACTCACCATCTTCTTCCCCTTTCCACCACTTTCATAGGGCGGAAACGCATACCCGCTGCTATCATAGTTCTATACATGATGATGATAAGAGTGTTGTGTCTTTCCTCTCTCACTCACCCGCACCACCTTGCCCTGTCCTCCCCCTTCCATCTCCTTCGAAGTGAAGGCGGGAGTCGCCGCGTCACGGCTGCCAAAGCTCGGCAGAGTCAGACGCTCAAATCAATCAATGACATCACTGAATCAAATCAATCAATACCTCGGGCTGCGCGGCCGGAACCACCTGAGCACTCATCGACTCGTCGGAGGCAGAGCAGTTGCTGGAAAAGAGTGCGTTGGAAAACAGTTCGGTAAGCAGTAATCAAATGAGATTCTGTTCAGGAATAGTATTGTCTGTGTGTGCACAACCATAGGTCACACGCGCTATCGCCTCCCCCACACCAATACAGGCCCTTGTGAGGAAGAGAGAGAGAAAGGGAGAAAGGGGGAAGAACGCAGAGAGGCAGGGCGTCTCGCGGTAACCAGTTAGCGGTCGGCGAGAGTAAGGTACGTACACAACTTGTTAGGAGACGCGCGCCGGCAAAATCAACGTCATTCCCAAGAGTACAGCGGTGGAAGGGCAGAGCTCGCAGAGTCAACTATATCCCCCTATATTCCCCCCCCCCCCTCTCTCTCTCTTCTCTCTCTCTCTCCCACCTCTCATTGACGACAAAGTCCTCTTCCGCGTCGTGGAACTCGTCGCAGTCGCTGTACGCTGTAAACAAACACACGTAAACATGTAAACAACAACAGACATGATCGCACGCTTGTTGGCCCGCTTGACTCCATTCTTTCCCGCCTTGGCCTTCTTACCACCGAAGCACATGACGCATCGCGCAATGATCTCCTCCCCTCGTCGCCCCGCCCCCTCACACCCGCGCATGCAAATGCGATGACTGACCGGTGAGTGTGTCTAGGTTGTCGCGTCGGCTGGCGGCGGCGGCGCGTTCGAGGTGCGAGTGCTGGAGAGCGAGCTGCTCCAGCTGATCTCCCAGGCGGAGACGCTGCAACACACACAGTCAGAGGGGAGACGGAGAGGCACACTCAGAAGACAGCGAGAGGAGACAAGGGAGCGAGTATGGCCCATCACATCACTCCCTCCACCCAACCGGAACAGCAAGTGCACTCCTCCCACGCACTTGCCGCTCTCATGCTCGCACATTGCATAGATAGGCAAAGGCTATAAGAATCACCCGCCTCCACCATTCATTGGCGTGCGAACACTGCGAACTCACATAGAGAAGACCCAAGCCAGCATAGTGTAGGGAACAAAGAAAGCATTATGCAAACTAGGTTACAAAACCCGTAAGAAAGTATGCGATATTCAAACAAAATGATAAGGGAGGCGTACCTGTTGTTGCTCGTTGTGGAGCATGCGGGTAATGGTCTTGCTCTCCTTCTCACTCATCTCCACAAACTCCTCCGCCGCACGCACAAGAGCCTGCGTCGTGATCTCAAACAACCATACTCAGTCAACGAATCAATAATGATAATCAATCAATCAATACATCTCTTCGGCATACCTTGAACAGGCCGGCCCTCTCATTCAGTGTCTTCCTATCCATGTTCTGGCCGCTCTTCGCGAATTCTTCCGCGTGCTTCGCTGTAAACATAATCAATTACAAATCAACTAATAGTCAATCAATCGATACATCAATACGGACCAATGAGATTGTGGCAGGTGCGGAGGGAGTCGAGCTTGGCGGATAGCACTCTGTTCGAGGCAGCGAGAGCGGCAGCCTTGTCTTCCGGGGACGTCGCGTCGTTATCCTCCTCTCAAAATAAAACCTTTCTCTCTCCCCCTCCCTCTTTCTCTTTCCCTCTCTCCCTCCTCTCTCTCTCCCTCCCCTCTCTCTCACCACTCTCTGCCTCCTTGATAGCCCTGTGCCTCGCGTGTTCCAATGAGTGCAGCCACTGTTGCTGATCATTCTCATTTGACGCCTGAAACTCATTTGACGCCTGAAAAATTTTGACGCCAAGAAAATATGAGTGAATACATACCGGGTGAATGATGTTATTTCAAAATTTGTCTCTTTTATTCACAAATATCCAGAATTAAGAAAACTGTAAATACAAAATACAATTCTCACAAACATTCACGCGACAAGATAAATCACCCATAAATGTCTCCTTTTTGCGTTTGTTCGACGCGAGAAAACAGTGATATGATGGAGGGTGGGAGAGTGATCTAATCAGATATGGGAAGATATCAGGCAATGTGCTCGAAGAGAGCAGAGAAAAAGAAGAGACACACGCAGCGACACAATCAAAGAACCAAACTATCAAACCAACCAATCCAAATATCAAAGCGTACCTTGAGATGAAAGGTCTGACTACTCGCGGAGATCACAATGTTGTGAGTGACCTGAAAGAGCCATGATGAGAGGGAGAGAGAGAGAGAGGGAGAGAGAGAGAGAGAGGGAGAGAGATAGAGAGAGAGAGGGAGAGAGAGGGAGACGTTGAGACAGACTCGCCTTATCCGAGAGTATCCTAGCCTCCTGGAGGTTGATGCTGCCGCGGCACGACGAGCCAACCTCTTGTTGATTGCTGAAAACAGCCCTATAAACACGGATTCCAATGACCCCATATTTTCCATCTCCCACCATATCAGCTCATAACACTCACTTTCCCAACAGTAATGACTCACAGTACACAAGTTCCTACCCATATACACAGACAACTTTCGATGCTCAAACAAAAAGGAAATTTTAAAACAAATCCAAAACTCATACGATCGCATGCAGTTCTAGTACTTCAAAATAGATGAAACAACGAATAATGAATGAAGCCAGCACTTGTTCTCATATGCCGCCCCGTCTCCTTCTCCTTCTCCGTCCTGCCTGCTCCGTTTCCGTCGCCCGACCTTGGGCCACTGACAGAAGAGCTGCTTCTTGGCGGCCCGCAGCCGCTTCCGCAGACTAGTCATCCACACTCACACACTCACAGCCACAGTGGATCCACCCACCACACACAACACAACACTGCAAAGCCACTTATGCTAATCGAGTGCCAATCATGTGAACAGTGGCGTGGTAGAAAGTACACGGAAAGAAGTCATGATCAAGGCGCGTCATCGGTGGACATAGAAGAGAGAGAGAGAGAGAGGGGGGGGGGGGGGGGGAGCGGGCACGCGCGGGAACGGGAAGGATGCATGCATCTTTCTTCCATTCCCGGTCTCCCTGCCACACCACACAGCCCGCTATCAGCTTTTCCCTTCTCCCATAGCAGGCCGCCAGATGATTCAATCACAATATCAATCGATACACTTGCAAGCCCGCGAGAAGATCAATGCGCGTGAATCAGCTGCGAGAGGAAAAGAGAGTGACTGACTGTTTGGTTTGTCAAACAACTCGCGCGACACGGTTTTGTGAATAGGGGAAAGAGAAAGAGTCACACGAACCAGTGCGAAATCCAAACAAGGAATCGAGTAGATCAGAGGTGACAAGCCATCTACTCGTGTGAAGAGTCAACTCACTCACTGCACACACATGGTTTGTGGATTCGCGTAGGGAGAGAGTGGAAAGAGTGTGCGAGAGGAGGAGGGCGCAGAGAAGGGAAGGAGAGGGAAACCGGCTTGTTCAGACCGTGTGCAAGTGTGTCTCGCATTGCATGAGTACGTGTACCCGCCTCGAGAGAGAGAGAGAGAGAGAGAGAGAGTTTGTCTTTAAACCAGTCGAATAAACAGTCTTCAAAAGTAAAAATACCATTTATAATATCGCTCTCGCAACACTTCAAGCGTGGAAATCAATACAAACACCTTATGATAACCACCTAATCTCCGAGTCCACGGAGATTCGCGGAATTTGCCTACTCGCGAAAGCGCCATACTAAAAATACGCATAAATTCAAAATTCCGGTCGTCCAAGTGTAAAACATATGAAAAGTGCGCAGAGAGTGCAGTGGTGATATGCGAAGTGAAACACCTTGTGGTATCTATTTCCTGATAAAACACAGACAGGTGAAAAGTGGAAAGGGGAAGGGGGAGGGGGAGGGGGGATGGGTCGGCGGAGTATGCGAGAGAAGAGTGCCTGGCAACCGCGCACACCAAACATCCATCCATCCATCCAGATTAGCCACCCAATACCACCACAATACCAGTAAGCCGATTACTCCAGTGTTCCACTGCGTACACCCAATATTCACTCTCTTTTTTTTTTGTTTTAAAGCTAAACATCTATTAATCAATGTTATATTACGAGTGAAATGAAACCTTTGCAATATGCTAATGGAAGAATAAACATGATAATTAGATAACACTCACCGGTAGTAGCTGAGGATGCCATTCGAGTCGAGGACGAACCAGCGTTGACGATAGCCCTGTAAAAATAGATTAACTACATCCTATCATAAACCATAATATAGAACATCCTCCTTTTTAATGTGCGAACGTATTCTAGTATAATAGTTATATAGCATATCACTGAAACTGAATACTGTCGACATTATGGAAAGAGCAAGGAGTGAGTGTACCTTGAGATAGTTGGTCCACTTGTGCATCCATCCGGCCCTCTCCTCGTGGCCCCCTCCGAGCAGCGCCGGCTCCCCCGCCAACGACGACGACGTCGATCCGGGACGCGTCGACATACACCCTGCATGGCTGCTCCTCACACAACACACTCTCAACCCTTCATCATATCGAGGCACATAATCGCACGTGATGGTGAGAGAAACATTCGCTAAATAGAGAGAGACGCGGTTGAAAATTTCACTTCACAAACAGGGCGAAACATTAGGAGTCAAAATCGGATGGGCACACCTCTTGTAATGTAATGTAATGTTTGTAATGTTTATCGTAATCGACTAGGATAGGTATACACGGGAGCAATAAATAACGAAGATGCAAATGCAACAATGTACAGTACATGCTACCGTAATATTTGGGTGGATAGATGCTGCTGCCGTGGGAGACAGACCGCAGTAGAGTGACCGCACCCGCGCCCCCGATGCCTACCCCGGCACCGCCCCCAGAGTGGAGTGGCTACCACATAGTGGAGTAGTGCCGCTAACTGTAATTGAGGAAGACGCGCAGCATTGCGCGGTAAAGTGCAGTCAGTATACTAGTTCGCTGTATATGATTTCAGAACATTTTTCATGAGATAGTTCGTCAGATTTGTTTTGAATATTTTGGAATTGTCTTCACAAACGATGGAAGTTGGTAACTGATTCCAAACAGTGCAAACTCTGTGAGATAGGAAAGATTGTTCGAGAGCAGTGGTTGATTTTGAGAAGATTTTCAGTCCATTTCCTCTACTCCTTGACTGAATTGTAGATTCTTTCGAGTACAATACAATCGGATTGTCTTCTTTGTCCACCCAAACTTGACCATACTTATAGTTGATACGGCGATAAATATAACAAGACATGTTGTATTCGTTAAATCATATTATGGGCATTGAAGGCAACACTCGCCCGCTCGTTTTTCGTGAATCGGAAGAGGAGGAACGATCAGCACAATAGATGGCGACTCGATATCAATACACATCCACATCGTACTCGCTCTCTATTGTGTGCCGCACCGAACCAGAAAGTATCCAGCACACCCGGTGCAAGAGATAAGAGACGGGCTCGATAATAACACAAGCAATCAAAGATATTCCTTGTGGTGTTATTGATGTGAACGAAGGGGGGGGGGAGAGGGGAGAGAAAGAGAAAGAGAAAGAGAGAGAGAGAGAGAGGGGGGGGTGGTGTTCGCACGGAAATTAATCGAGGAAAGCCAGTGGAGGGGCGGCGGACAGAGTCAAAACAGGATGGACAAGGCAAGGCGGCAGGGAGGAGGACCCACGCATACCAACACACGCGAGCACACGTCACAACGACTCGGCCGACAGAAGCAACCACTTGGTTTGACATGATACGACACAACGTACAATGTGAAGGACATACAATGCAAACAGAAATACACACCTGGCAATGTGCTTCACACTGGATGATTCAATGGTGGGAGCGAGAGAAGGAGTGATGCGCACAGCTGCGTGTGTATGTTGTGATGAACATGTGCACACATTCGACCACCTCTTATCAGTCGGCAAAAAGCAAAGTGCGCGGATGGGAAGAACAGCCAGGAAGAGTACAACAAAGCAGTGATGGAGTAGCATGGATGGAGAGGGAAGAGAGAGAGGGGGAGAGGGCATATCGACCGCGCGCCATGGCCCGAGCCCGCGCGGAGAGGTGCCACCAACCACAGGTAAACATGCCACACCGCGCGCACACTCAACCATCGATCCCGAGCTCAAACAATACATCCACACCACCGCATTTTCGCTTTACGAGACACCACGTCATGCAGAAGGAGCGGTGGGAGGAGACAGGGAGATGCTATCGGCTACGCAATGTCCATGTCCACTGCACGGCTATTCCCTAACCCAGATCGCAATCAAGAGAATATGGGGACGAGAAGAAGAGGCAAGGTGCGTGTTCCTGTGTTCACGCGATGCATAGACAGACACACGCAGATCCGACTAGTAGATTGGCAGCGCGAGAGTAGACAATCCATCGACACGATAAAAACAACATGAAGAACATATAAAAGAACAACTTGCATGTAATCCAGTTATGGAGAACACGAACAAAACATAAACAAAAATTTCAACAAAATAAATGTACAAAATGGGCGCGAAACATAGTTTGTGCACTCAACGAAAAACCGATATTGTCACTATGCACGATGTGACACTATTCACATATTTCAAAAGTTCAATTAAAACTTAGAAGGTGAAATGAAGTCATAACTGACGTCAGATATGGGGTTCTACTAATTTAACTATTACAGTTAACTTTAGGTAAATCCGTTGTTCTGTTGTTCTGCCGTGCCCCTCTTCCTCCTCTTTCGAACAAGCCGAACCCTAACAACAACTCTCTCTCTCTCTTTCTCTCTCTCTCGCTTTAACTCCTTCTCTTCCGTTCACTTCTTGGCACTATTGTTCCGGAACTACATACATTGATTGTGTGCATCCCGGTTGAACTCATCCAGATAGGCAGGAGTGAGTTGATCATGCACTGTCGAGATGTCCTGAAAGGAGTGAGAGAGCGAGAGAGATAAGCTATCTTCAAGATGCAAATGGAATGTTTGGCAATTTGAAAATGTTCGCAAAATGAAAATGTTTTCCAGCCAAATCAGTTTTGTTTTGCGAACAAAATCGGTCGCTTTCGGCAACATTTTGTTTTTTTGCGAGGTTTTTGTCAACATTCTGTTTGCATCTTGAAGATAGCTAAAGAAGGAGAGAGTGAGTGAGAGAGATTCTCCCAATTTTATAAGCAGGCGTCGAGCACTTGAATGACATCTGTTTGAAATTCACGAACATTCTCTGGATCGAAAGTTAATTCTTTTCCTTACGTGTTTTGCAAAACAACTATAACCAGTTGTGATTATCTTTATTGCAATCATGACCGGTGAATCAGACGCACGCAACGAACGCATCAGTTTCGATTCCCTCAAATGAGTGAACGCGCGCCGGGCCGTGGCTCGCATCCATCACAATCACATACATTCGCACCTTCTTTGTGTTTTTGCATACAACAAGGGAAAGAACAGGTTGTGAATTGTTCAGTGGTTGGTATGATGATAACAGAGCGAATATATGGGATGCCAATCCTGTAGGGGTCCGGACGGAGCGTCACCTGAAAAATACGTCAAAACTGCATAATGTTATTGAGAATAGGTACACACCACCAGATCCATGCCATCCATTCGATTACATCCGTTCACGCGGAGATTCGAGCATTGACACTCGACTCCTCCACACGACCCTATGTCTACATATGGCGGCCACTCGCAATTATTCTGAAAACTCTTTATTTATTTATTCGTTAAAAAAACAAGTTTAAAAACAAAACAAAAAATCAAACCATTCACCTTATATGTCAGCTGCTTACTGTAATCTTGGTCACAGATTTTTGAAAAGTGCATGTTGTATAGATCAAAACGATTCCAGAACCAATTCTGAAAAGTTTTATAATTGTTTGGTATAATTTGTGGGGGAATTTCTTTGTATGGGTTGTAAAACTCACTTGCAAATGTTCCAACAAATCATTCGTACTCACACTTCCCACGTGAATACACTGAAAAATTTCAAATAAAAGTTTCATATTGACACTTATATTAACATTTAGGTTTGAGAAAAATTTCATATTGATAACGTAAAAAAAATTTCTCTCACCTCGAGGTTTCTCTGTTGAGTTTTGAGAGGTAAGCGTGAAAGAGATCTACCAGTACTACCGAGACAGCGAACGGCATCAGAATATGTCTAAATGTACGAATAGTTTTACCAGAACTGTTCATATTAATATCTCACCTCTTCCTGTGATCCATATGGCGCGAAGTAGCCATCCGTCCAGACTGCGCCGGGGCAAATGCGATTGATAACACCCCAAAGCGAGGTTTCCTAAACAAATCAAACCGACGGAATGCAACAGGAAAAGCAAATCGACATTAGTTTCACCTCATTGTGAGAAGGCATATCATCCCCTCTCGTGCTCCAATTCTTCACAATCAACTCTCCAGTTGTAATACTATAGTCAATGTCTCTCATGAATGTTTGAATGATGTAATTGACCGTAAAAGTCTTGAACTCCTGAAAAATAATAATTTTTAACACCTTTTTCTGCAAAATTCATGTTTTTTCACCATATTAATGTGTACTGTTTGAGGACACCGGTGGTGGAGAAATAGTAGAAAATGACGTAGAGCAGAAAGGAGAGACGGAGAAGTTCTGCCTCCATATAATCCAAAGCAGCCACTACATCAAATAACAAGTGTATTATTTTTATATAATATATAAATTGGTATAAATTGTATGTATATAATTTTTTGTATTTTGTTTTTTTTGTATAAGAAATATAACCTTACCAAGACTCGTAACACCAATCCTTGCATTCAAGCATCTGTTTCAAGGTTCCCCAGGAATACAGTACCTAAGTACGTACTATTAGACATTTGTTTTTTTTTTTAAAGTAAAACTTACTAAACTATATCTGTGTCCTGTTTTTGCCGTGACGTTCCACGTAAGTGTTTTCTAAAATGTTTATTACAACCCATTTCTAAAGCGTTTACCTGGTTGATGTCGAAAAGAAGCATTCTTTCTGATTTTGCAAATACTTCTTTGTAATCATCGCTTAAAACATTAATAAATAGTCAAATGTTTCAATCAATGTTGCAATAAACATACCATGCACTTTTGTTAGCAGTTGAATAGTTGAATAGATCAATTCCAGAAAGGTATTTGAAAATATGAAGTCGCATCTCCCAGGGGAGATCACTCCACTGAACAAGATAATGCTTTTAAAAATAATTTTTGTAGTTTTAATAATAATACTAACACTAACATTAACATATTATGTACCTCTGACATGTGTGATTGGAGTGAGTGAGAAGGGGGAAATGACCAAGTGAGCTTCGAGAATGGGCGAGTGAGTGAAGTAAAGTGGGCAGTGAGTGGACAGTGAAAAGGACGCTTGCCTAGGGCACGCGTTCTCCTCGCAACTATCTCACTACTACTCACTGCAAGGTCAACTCGCGCGCCCACACGCCATTACATAATCAATCAATAAAGAGACATGAGCAACCCAACGCATAGTCTCTCTATGAGATGCGGAAAAAATCTTCATGATTATGCTGCGTTCTTCCCGTTTCGCCTTGTTGTCAGAGTAGGATGCTATAAAGGCGAGCTCAGATTCGATTATGTATCAAAAAGCCACTTTATGATACAAACACACTCTTTCTGAGGATCTTTCTGAGGGTGGGGGCGCGTTCTGAGATCTTATAGTAGTATAGTATAGTTTTTTATTCATAAGTTGTTATGACATGCACACAAATCGAACAATGAAATAGTACAGATTTGGAAAGCATATGGTTTGGAAAGCATATGCGGAAAGAGGAATCCAGTCACGTCTCTAGACATCCGTCTTCTTACCCGTTATAGAGTATGCGGCCCAGCAAAAGTTGAGTCTGACCACTACTTTAGCCTCTACTTAGTGTGAAAATTAATTCTGATAAAACAAGGGACGAATAGATCACTTTTTGTATGTCACATCTACAATATTAGCTTTGTCAGAGTCAGAGTTAGAGATTTATCCGATATCGTTGTACGTGAACATGACACCGCGTCAACATTATGAAAAAATATACAGTAGGCCAGTGGAGCAATGGAGGGTAGTGGTGGACAAGGAGTCTTGATCGAAACACAGTCTATACTTGATCGATGATCAGCCCAACCTCGCAGGATCACTTAATTAAAAAAAAATAGAAAAAAAATAATAATAGAATATTCGATATTGCGCAAGGATGGTCATACTTTTATATGTGATTTACGGTTAGGAAAAGAATGTCCACATGTATTTGCCAATACTTCATGTTGCGGCACAATTGCGCGAATTGTGGTACCTATCACAACTGATTAATGTAAATCGC
Source organism: Rhabditoides inermis (assembly GCA_963966185.1). Classification (NCBI taxonomy): domain Eukaryota; kingdom Metazoa; phylum Nematoda; class Chromadorea; order Rhabditida; family Rhabditidae; genus Rhabditoides; species Rhabditoides inermis. Next base: position 238,579 of record CAWZYM010000047.1, on the reverse strand, counting down.
GAGGGAAAGAGGAAAAGGAAAAGTGATATCAGCAACTTGTACGGGCCATGTCAGCCGCTTCTCGCACATGGTTGTCGTCGTGGGTGGCACATGGCGTATATATGACAGTCTCGCAAATCTCTTTCCTACAGATGTGGCCAGGCACACGGCCCAATGTTGCCGATGTTGCCATTGTTGCCACTTTTGGCAACATGGCTGTAACTCAGCTCAAAGTTGGCTTGATTGAAAGCTAGTGATGTCATCTACTAGACTGTAATGTCTTTCATATCGATATCACTTTCTCAGAGGGAGTCGAAATCCTCTGATCGACGCCATCATTCGCCTCACTGCGGGCAACTCGAATTAGCATTATCTTTTAAAAGGACTTCCGTAAGAGAAGAGTTTGTGTTACTCAACGTAATGCAACAAAAGCTCATGCATTTTATCAATCGAAATAGTAAACAAACCTGCTCTTTCTGCAATAAAAACTAATGCGAGCAAATGTTGTATGTCGGGAAATTGATTTCGGTATCCGATCGATTATATATAACTTGTTGAACTATTGGAGCAGGTTTGTGTACTATTTCGATTGATAAAATGCATGAGCTTTTGTTGCATTACGTTGAGTAACACAAACTCTTCTCTTACGGAAGTCCTTTTAAAAGATAATGAATGTACTTTTATTGGATTTCATATAAATCCATCTACATTAACATGAACCACAAAACATTTTTTTTTGAAATCCAACAGTTCACCCACCTTGTTGAGTCCAAAATTGTATAAAATTTGCAAAAAAGAGTTTAGGTAATGCTGATGGGAAAATTTACAATTCCAATGTCATTTCTATGTAAAATCATATATTACAAAAGGCTTGCCGCCAGTCGGAACCGAACTCGAGACATGTGTCTCAACAGGCGCATTCGCTAACCACAACACTACTGTGCGCACGGCCGAGCCCGCGATCTAAACGATATTAGTGCAGTCCACAGGCAGTGCGGATTGTGCACTTCCTGTCTGCTGGGGGCAGCCGGTGCGCGCCACCCCCCCCCCTAGAAAACGTTCCGTACACGGGAGATTGCCTGCCCCTCAGGGGGCGCGCGCGCGTATCTCGCTTCCTACAACAGCTAGCGTTACCAAAATCGAAACTTAACCATTTTCTAACATCCTGATAACATCTATCAGCATCACATTGTTCTCGTAAAGATTCTAAGGAACCTTAAGTTCAATCGCCTTTTGCCGATTCTAGCGCGCGACTAGGGTTAACACAAACCAACCAGCGCTGCCGCGCTGGTTGTAATAGACGAGAGCGGCGGAGAGGCGCTGAATCGATTGTCAGTGAGCCGTCTCATTGACACTCTCAGAGGATTTCGACTCCCTCGATATAAAAGACATTACAGTCGAGTAGATGATATCACTAGCTCAATCGAGCCCAATAACGAGACGATTACTCAACTTTGTCATGTTGCCAAAAGTGGCAACAATGACAACATCGGCAACATAGGACCGTGGGCCTGGCCACATCTGTATCTTCCCCTCTATTTCCCTCTAAAAGAAGTCAGACTCAAAAAGTCAGACTCAACTTTGGCTGGCAAAAGACCCTCAGAAATATCTCAGAACGCGCTCCCACCCTCAGAAAGATCCTCAGAAAGTGCCTTTTGTATCTTAAAGCAGCTTTTTGATACATAACCGAGTCTGACCCTTTAAATTTCGCTTTTAAATTTCCGCTGGCTCTTGCGCATCTCTCCAATGAGCTGTCGCTTCTCTTAACTAGCGTAGCACAGTGGTTGTGTTCACGCTTCTCAGGCTATGCAGGCTCAGATCATGCCATAGACAAAGTGTTTAGCTGTTCTTGCAAAGGGGGGTATTTGCTAAACGCCCCTGTTCATTTAAAAACAGTTGATATTCAAGTGCTCAGTCGGACAGCACATCAATGTTATTGAGTTTTCAGAGAGTCTCACTTATGGCGCAAGTCGATAAGGCGACTTCAGGTCGAAATCACCTTTTCTTTAATATTAATTCAATTGTTCATCTTGTCTTGTAGGCGGAATCCTCTTCTGCAGTTCCGGGAGAACCTGTGTGTGGCGCGGTGGGCGATTCTGCAGGTGATCGCAGATCCAATCGTATATCGACGGCAACAGGAGGAACAACAAGTTCAGCAACTAATGATTCCGAATCGATTCCCTCGCGTGGACAGAAGAGAGGTCGTCCTGCCAAGAACAAGTTGTGCATATTGGAATTGTTGTTTGGCAAGGACTGGCGAGGATTCTCCAGAGTGAACATCGGTATGAAAAATAGAAACACAAATCGGTAACGTTATTTAATAATTAGATTGTGAGTTGTCTGCGACAAACGCGTTTCGTCGATTCACACCTGGCGTCGAACTCGTTCACTGCTTCTTTCATGTGAGGCAAGCCTGGTACACCCAATATCACCGAAAAGGAGGTTTGTAGATTTTATTATTTGTGAGGTTGATGGTTATTTATTATGTTTTTTTAAGGATCCAGTGCTACCCTGGCCCTGGAGAGATTTTACAATTCTCTCTCAGGACTTGTCTTCATCCCACCAGAAGATGTGGAGCCTACGTTTCTGGAGTTGAAAAGGATGCATGGCGGTGATCACGGTACTTATTTGTATTTTTTTTTGATGACTTTGGATCAAATTAGGTTATTCAGCATTCATCGATTACATTGCGAAGATGTGGGTGGGTAGCGTTGCCAAAGGACTTCGTCCGCGTTATCAACTGCATAGCTGGAATCAACATCAACGCATCCTAGATAAGAACCCGGTCACCTCGAACAAGTTGGAAAGTGCGAATCGGGGGCTTGTGGTGAGTATGGTGTTTGCTAGACGTAATATGTTAAGGCGCATAATACGTTAGTGATATAGGCGAAGTACGGAAGGCGTTCTTCCCTATCACACTTTGTACAGCGGATGCAAATCGAGATGAAATCCCAGGAATCATCATATGCCTTCGGAAAGAATAACCCTCGTTTCAAGACGTGCAAAGCGGTATGTGTAAATGTTATTTCAAAATTACCTGTTAATTTTATTAGTCAACTGGAATATACGCGACAGGAGAAGTTCTTGATGCGCTACAACTCTCAATCGCCAACGAAACACTCGAGCAGAAGTGTAGGAGAATCCCAGGTAAGTAGTTTCGTGTTATTTTTCAAAAATGTGTTCAGCGATTTGATCGCGACACGCCATCACCGACGAAAGCTCCGACTGGGCATACTCACCAGGAAGAGTCACGGAATGAGGTTGGTCCATATTGTCATGTTTCAGTTTATATGTTACTATGTGTTATACTGTACTTTGAATATTAATGGTACTGTATTGTTCCGCCGGAACCCCGCTTTGCACCATCGATCAGTTCTACCCTACTCCACCACCAACACGACCAACTTCTGTTTGGAGACCTTTTTAAAAGAAGGTGTGATTATGTTTCCCCCTTTGAGATAATTGTTTAAACACACGTTTTTTAGACTATTTAATTCAATGAGTTATTGTATGTCATATTTTAGTTTAGTTTTGGACTGCTTGTTGTATGAGATTTATATAATGTATCTATAGATTTTATATAGATTTTATATTTTAAATAGATTTATAAGGACTTTCCATGTTCTTGTCTTTGTATGTTTGTATGTTTGCATGATCTGTTGGAATGAAAGTTGTTATTTACAACCGTTGATTGTTTATTGATCGCTCAAACTGTCTCATATTCGCTCGAATTGTCTCAATATCAGTTGAAAGCGCATTCACTCCAAATGTCTCGGACGGGACAGTTTGAGCGAATGGGAAATCCGCTCGAACTGTCGTTCACTTCGTCATGCCCGGAGATGTGCTTAGGGTTGTATTAGCTGGAATCCACGCCCACTTTCCCCATCGCCTATATAACCCGGGCAGGGAGAGTGAGCGGGGCCGCCTGCCCTGACTATTACATCTGTCTGCAGGATAAACACTACAACATCATGTGTTTGTGGCTACCTTGGAGGGAGGGAAGAATAGGCCATGTCTACCTATTACGACTTCTTGTGGGGTGGACTCAGATTGTGTTGTGAATTGTATAAGGAATGATATTGAAGGTTTGTGTATGTGTCATGTGTGTTGTTCACGCAATCACGTTGTATCCTACAGAACTGGACTTTGGGTACTGGGAAAACGAAGCTGCACCTCTACGCCAAGATGAAGAAGTCTGACCGAAAAATGTTCCTCTATCTCATCGAAATCATGGTAAAAAATCTTCTTCAATATAGTTCTCTACCTTTTTCTCCATCATTTTCTCACTCGATCACTAATGTTTAGGTGGATGATGTTGAGAAGATGGATGGATTTCTCCTGCACGCAACGACCAGCCGTGACGACGGAGAGACTGTGGAGATGCAGGTACGATCTCGCTTTCACTATTTCCATATTCCCATTAACCGATTGGATTGCCATCTCTCAGTTTGTGCTGCCTGTTAGACAGACAGCCTAGTAGCTAGAGTGCTCGATGGGTGTCTCTCAAGGTGTATATAGGTTGTGAGTTCGAACCCTGTCGACGCATTTTATTTTGCCCAAGTCTCTAGTATTTTGATTATAATTGGACAGTGGGTAGAAAGATAACTGTTTCCGTACGTCTTTTTTAACAGTCGATCCCTCCACACGACCCTATGTCCATAAAACGTAGGCAGAACGAACTTCGTCAGTGGGGTTCGAACCCACCCCATACGGCACCATCGATAAACACTCTCGCCACTAGGTCGTTTGGTCACAAACGCAATAACTGTTATGTTGCCTATGGGGAATCTAGCGCGCTCGCCCTAAACTACCACGAGCGCGATTGATAAGAATCGAGAAAATTTTATTCATAAAATTTACTTCGATTTACTTCAAAGATAAACGGCAAAAGAATAAGCAACAATGTGGTTAGTACAAGCGCTGTATGAGTCCTAGGCCGATGCCTTACCAACTTACTATAAAAGACAATCCCCTAGCGCGTCACTCACTCTAGCTCTAATATCGTGATCTCTGACTTCTCTGTCGATTCTGGGTTTTTTTTCGGAGTTTCATAACACGAGTGTGGTACGAGACAGCATCCTTGCAGGTGACTGAGCATGATATTCTGGGGGCACTGCGAGGAGTTGATCGCTGTGTTGGTCAAGTAGAACGGCGCCAACTAGAGAACAGCAACTCCGCCACCAGAAGGAAATCGATCTCTATTTCCGTTGTTTTATCCTCTCACCCTTACCCCTACCTCATCACTTTTCCTCTCGCTATAATTATCTATCTCTCAATTAATCTATATAAGTTTCGTTCGTTTTTATTTGTCGTTTTATCATTTTATTTTGTTTTACTGTTTCAGGTCATTTCATCTTGTTTTACTGTGTCTTTCGCACCTCAACCTCACTTTTTTTACTAAATCATTGACTATAATATAACTGCATATTTTGATATGATTGTCAGATTTGTAATTGCAACCTCCAAGTTTGTATTTTGAGTTCCCATTTTTGAATAAAAAGGACCTAGTCCACAAAAACACATTTGTGCACACAAGTCAGTTGGATTCATTTTGTGTTCAGTCACGGTACGGAATCCATCTCGTTCTCAACATTATTTTATATTCCGTTTGCACTCAGCTCAACATTTTTCGTCAAAACATTATGTTGTTCAATAGTTTTACAGTACTCTAAGCTGTTGGACAGTAAAAATTTCATCTCACGTTCACAGTTCCTATTCGCAAAGCTGTCACCACACACCACACCTGTCTAGCGTAATGGTGAAGCTCTCGCTTGGCAAGAATACATTCACGAGTTCAATTCCCGCTGGTCACACAAAGTTTTGTCAATTTGAAAACTTCATTGAAAAAAATTCTGATGTTTCTCTAAAAACCCTAATGCCTCTCGTGAAAAGCGTGAAACTCATTGCATTCGCGTGCCCACTATACCCCATCTATCTAGCAGCGCTATAGAACTTGGTGATCTGATTTTAACTAAGCAGTTTTATTTTTTTTTCTTTGTGTGTATAGTGCAATCACTGAACTGTTCTATTTCTGTGTAATAAATGATAATCGAATGAAATTCGCATCATTCATGGTGCAATAGCTGCTGGTGTTAGTGATACTTCCACTTATCAGGTGGTGTCGTTTCAGGTTTGCCTCGGCAAACCTGAAACGACACCATCCGGAAAAGACTAAGACAAGCCTCGCGGTCCCCGCGCGGTGAATCGGCGGCTCCCGCGGGAAGCATGCGCGGTCCGCTCGGGTACAACGCGGGGCGGTGCGAGATCGCTCCGCGGGAGCCCCGAGAACTGCGCGGTTCGCGCGGGATTCCCGCGAAAACCGCGAAACAGTCCCGCGGGAACCGCGCAGAGCATTATCAGCCTACTGATCAGGCACTTCTTTGTTGTAGTTCTCTCCTGTATTTTCGTTATTCATCGTCAACGACCATATAGAAAACATATTTCATTAGCGACAAACAAGTAACACATCAATGCACCACAAAATAACAGTATTTGGAGAGGTGGCGAAGACTTGTTCTTGAGCACAACTTGTTCTTCAGCTTGGATCGAAGATGTCGGGCTTGATCTTGTACTGGGACTCCTCCTGCTGCTCGACTCAAAGTTGAACTGAACCAATCAATCAATATCAATCTATATGGATATGGACAAATCACTACCTGAATGAAGTGAAGCACGAGTTCCTTGAGACGTAACTGTTCACCTTGAAGCCCTTCGACAGATGCGCGGCGGGAAAAAAGAATGTCTTGTGCTGGAGCGATTGATCGTGATTCATACCACCCCTCCATCCACCAACCTTCTTCGTGTACCTTCTCTTTTCGATCTGCGCGGAGTGATCGGCATGGGCCGAGAACACTTGCACTTCGCCTCGCCTCCTTCCGGCACAGCGTACTTTCCCTGAAACACAAAGTGATGTACGAAAAACAAGTTCTTTTCGACACACACCTTGACGAGCATGAACTGGACGAGTATGAACTGGATGACAGTCCTCTACGTGCCTACGTCGTCGACGAGCAGTGTCTGTCTTGGTTCTCCCTTCTCCCTTCTCCGGAACACTCCACTGGAGAGGACAGCGGGCTATCTGTCAGCCTCTTGGCAGACGATGCGGGGAGGCGAGCGCGATGCACCCCGCCTGTTTCCAAGTCAGGATGACAGCATCTTAATAGTTCGAACTCAGCTCAACATTTCTCGTTAAAAACATTTTTTAGCGAAATAGTTTTACAGTATACAACAAAAACCGCGTTGCGTGACGCGCCGCATCGCTCTCGCTCGAGCGAATCAGCTGTTCACGCGGTGTGTGGTTATTTTTTTCGTATTTATTGTTGATTGCGTCGTTTTGTTTGTTATTGTGACAATATCTATCTACAAAACGTTTTCATTATAGCATGTATAAGTGTGATTAGTGCGTGTGAGATTTCGAGAAACAAGTTTCGTTTCATTTTCGTTCGTTTGTATAACCTTTTAATTTTCTGGCTGAACTCGTACTATAATTTGTACTATATATATTTTTTGTTCAGACTACATGTCAAGTAAACGATTACCATATGTGCCTGGTGGTGCCCCAGCTACCGTGTCACGGGATGGTATCATTCGTCTTCCTGCGTTGACAGAACCTCGTTGGCGACGGGATAGACTACACGTCCTGTCCGCCGAAGAGCGTGCTCGTTTAGTACAGGAAGGCGTACACGCACAGGGAAGTGCTGGTGAGTCATCATTCATTTCGTTATTTTTAAATGCATCATTGTTTGCAGCTGCGACCGCTGACCAGTCGCATGTGGGCGAGCCTCCGAAGAAGTACTATCGCATGGTGAGCCACTAATGTCAATATGTGTGTTTGAACTGTGATTGAAGGCGCTGCCACCCGGAACACCACGTGCTGGAACGCGCGACAAGGGCACACAAGCGCACGACCTGACGCCGCCTACGAAGAAGCACAACACTGGATCGCAGACCAAATATCTGGATTTGAAGGCGAGTAAACCTTGTATAGTTGTATGGTGACAATTCTATTTATGAACCGTGGGTATGCCTTGTATTGTGTTTCCTATGGTTCGGCCGTGGTATTCGCACAAAACGCTGAATACCCATGTAACATGTGGGGGCACAATACCAAGAAAGACAAAGGCATACACCTCAAATTCAAGGTTGCCGAACAGTAGAATTGTCACTGTACTAATTTACTGTTTAGCATGATGAAACAGGTATATATCAAGCAAGAGCAAGCAGTGATGTCCGGCAAGCAACGATTTCATCGTTTGTGTACGTTTCGCACGCACTTCCATCGCATGTAAAGGTGGGATTGTAGTCTCCGAGAATTTATTTGTGCTTTGCAGGTGACGGTGAACGAACGAGTAGACCAAGCACATTCTCAGAGGATGTGTGAGTCATCCGCACTCATCGTCGCGAGGGTGCATGCCGGTCTTCTCGAGCTCAGCACCAAGTTCGGTTCCCCTCTCCCTCTTGTCTACAGAGATATCGATCGCACCACGGCTGCTCTGACTGGTCTCTCTCCAGAGACAGTGCGACGTCATGTGGCGAAGCACTGCCAGACTGTCAACGCCAAGGGACCGCTGCCATCGTGTTACAAGAGACACAAACGGTACACTCGCGCGGAGAGGATTGCGAGGATTCTGAGGACGGTCTCTCCCCGCATTCGACACAGGATTCGGTATGTCGTGCACCACCGTTTCTACAAGAAGTATCGGAGAGTGACTGTGCGTGCGCTCAAAGCGGAGGTGGAGAAGAGCCTGGAAGAAGATGATGAGGTGGCGGACAAGTTCGAGGAGGAAGAGTGGACAGACGGAGACGAGGAGATGACCGATGAGCAGGCACAGAAGGCGGAGACCGCTGACGATGTGGAGGAGCACGAGGAGCATGGAACAGAGGAGGAGCAGGGAGCAGCTAAGGAGAAGGAGCAGAGAGCAGCTAAGGAGACCGAGAAAGGAGGTGGGTGAGAGGCGGGGGGGGGGGGGGGGTAGGGAGATAATGACGTATTTTCAGATGGTGTGAAGAAGCCGTGGAAGATCTCTTTGTCGGACTTCCGCTACCTTCTACACGGGCTGAAGTTCAGGCACCAGCGCCTGACCGATAGGAACTCGGTGATATTCGCGTCGCCGGATCTGACGAGATGGAGGGCTGGCTACATCAGGGACATTCGTTCCATGAGAGCGGCAGGCTACCTGCCGTTCTACATGGACGAAACCTGGAGTCACGCGGGAGCGACGCATCGAGTGGACTGGGTGGATCAGCTGACCCTGAAGAACCCGCTACAGAGCGTCAAGGACGGTTTCACCCATGGACCAGCTGCCGGGCCGGGTCGGGGAAAGAGGTGCATCCTCATCGGAGCCATCTCCGAGTTCGGCGCCCTCAAGGAGTCCTTCGACATCATCACTGCTGGACGTGAGTGCAGTAATCCAACAGTCCTCTTTAGGACTTCCAAAACGGCCCTCTTTAGGGCCACTGTTCTTTGGAACACTGATTATGTGAAATAGACTAGAGAGAGAGAGGGGGGGGGGGGGAGAAGGGGGAGAGAGAGGGAGAGAGAGAGGGGGGGGGGGAGAGGGAGAGAGAAAGAGGGGGGGGGGGGAGTGGGGGCATACAGTGGGTATTTTCAGACACAGACGAAGGCGACTACCACCAGTACATGAACCAACAGGGGTACATGCACTGGTTGGAGAAGAACGTGCCGCGCATGGTGGAGCTGGCGAAGAAGCATGGGAAGAAACCGGTGCTTGTCATTGACAATGCACCGTACCACAGTGAGAGGGTTGAGAAGGTACATTTTTACAATTCCTATTAAAACTACAGTTTTCTTGTAATCTACCGTATACCTATGAGTACGGTAGAATACCGTACCCCTCATTCAACACGAACTGATTAATTTTCAGATCCCATCGAGCAACAGTCGCCGTGCGGAGATGCTCGACTATCTCGAGAAGAACCGCATCCCGTACGACCCCGCCTTCACGGTCAAGCAGCTCTACAACGACGTCATCCTGCCGTACTACGCGGAGATGGGAGGGCGCCTGCGGGTGGTGAGGTTTGTGGGGGACGAGTACTGCAGGGAGAGGGGTGTGACGGTGATTCGGCTTCCACCGTATCACTGTCACCTCAATCCCATCGAGCTGTACTGGTCTCTCGTCAAGCGCACCATCCGCGACAAGGGCCACGCCAAGACGACCGTGGAGCAGGTCCGTGACCACGCCCTGGAGACGATCCAGGAGATCCCGGATGAGAAGGTGCGCAAGTTCGTGGAGCACGCGATCAAGGAGGAAGAGAAGCACATCGAGCAGGAGGGGCTGGGCAAGGATGTGGATCGGAGTGCCGGAGGTTTCATCCACCTGGAGTCGGACGACGAGGACAGCGAGGAGGGAGAGGTGGACTCGGAGCCGGAGGAGGACAGGCCGGACACGGATCTGGAGTCGGACGAGGAGGAGGTGAGGAGGCTGGCACACAGTCTCGGCAAGGAGGTGGCGCAGCGGTACTTCGATGGACGGACCCAAGACAACGTGAAGGGAGTGCACCCCGGACGCTTCGTCGGTGAGGCCACTGGATGCGCCGTGCAGCGAGGTGGGCGTGGCCGAGGTGGGCGTGGCCGAGGTGGGCGTGGCCGAGGAGGGCGTGGCTCCGGAGGTGGACGAGGTGGCAAGGTGAAGGTGGAGTCTGGAGACGTGGACCCGGACGTGCCGTCGTGCAGTGGTGTCTCTCCTGCTGCACCTTCTACCCTGCCGCTTCGAAGGAGCCAGCGCGCTCCCAAGCGCAAGACCGACACTGCATACAGGTACGACTCTGACTCTGACTGAATGGTATTGATGTGACACTAGACGCACTATTGTTAATCTAAATTGACTTTGTTGTTATCTTTCCCCGGTGGTTATCGATTGATATCGATTGATATCGATTGATATCGATTGATTTAAGTTTGATTTGTTGATTGTTGTTGTTGCACGTACCTGTGTTTGGATTGTGTTCTGATAATAAATTCTTTATTGACAAGATTTGTTTACGTCAACGAAAAGTAAACAACAACAAACGTGACCTACTGCACTCATTTAGAAAAGGTGCGTCCGCGCGCAAAAAATCGATATCTTTCTTTGCCTCGCACTCTCTTGCTGTCTAACCTATTTCATTTCTTGCGCCTCTCTGCGCGAGGGAGTGGGAACTGGTGGGCGGCCCTACTCTAAGAATAATGTTACAAGATTCGAACTTATCGTGCACGCGCACGCACCTTCCATATTTTCTTGTACCAGCCTACTGCTGCCAGCCGGGAGCACTCCGTGTTATCGGATCACCATATGCATACAACAAACCTACAAAACAACAAACATTTTCAAAATAAACAAAACAAACATGAAATGAATAAAATCGCAGAACTTCGATGTGCGCAAAATTTAAATGTGAAAAGGACGCCGTTAGATTGTTCGGGACTTCCTCGAAAGCCCCGCGGGATCCCCGAAAACAGAAACCTTCCCGCGGGGTTCTATCTGCATTTCGCGCCTCCCGCGGGATCCCCGCGCAGGACCGCGCACTGTCGGGAGGCCCGCGGGTAACGCGAGGGCGCTGCGAAAAACAGTGGAATCCCGCGGGGCGCTCGAGACTTTGCCTGAACGACTCAATGATTCTATTATGATGATGCAAATATATATTCTGAAACAATTTAGTTTTAAAAAATCATTCGAATATTGAAGTGAGAAATCGTAGAAACTAATAACTTTTAATCAGCTCGGGGGTGTGTGCACAACTTGCACGAAGTTACACAATTTGACCACACTATCGGCTGTTTCATTCAAGACAATTTATTTGCATGTGTTTATATTGTTTCTTATGTCATTCTTATTTTAGATAACATTTCTACTATGTGTTTCTTTTACTAAACTGGCGAAAACAGCTGATGGGAAATTATATGCTAAACGCAGTAAGTTATGTTGAATGATGTAAAAAATCATAACTCACAACGTTGCGCAAATATGCGTATCGTGTTGGATTAAAATAAATGTTTGATAATTTTTAATTTCCTTATTTTTTATCACAAACAACCATAAACGACATAAAAATACTTCTAAAAGACATTGATAATACATTCGTGAAACTTTTTAATATTGGATTCAGAGGGTACACTACCTTTAATTTGTAAAAAGTAAAAAGTAATTTGTTTTTTTTGTAAACTTTCAATCGGCAACGGCAACAGGTGTCCGTTTGTTCGCTTATTCATAAACTACATCATAAAGACCAGAAGTACAAGACCAAGATGAAGAGAATCCATACTTGAAAACTTGTAGGATGCAAATGATGATGTGCTACTGTAGAATGCTACAACAAGATCGTTTTGTACCAACTGAGCCCTTGCCCTACCAACGAAAGATGGCGACGTATTGACGACAGGTTACGTTGGTGGATAAGGGTTTGCTTGTGTCCGGCGCGTAATTATTTTCAACAAATAGGTTCTCTCTCTCTCTCTCTCTCTCTCTCTCTCTCTCTCTACGACAACGCTAGTGTCAGTGCGTCCCTCAAACACGGATGAGGATGAGGAACATGAAATAGGAAGAAGAAACTTCCCAGGAACATCGTCCTCTTCCTCTTTAATGTAAATTGACAAGATATCTTCCGCTTCTGCCATGTCGCTTTTCACGTCGTTATGGTTATCGCTATAGAGAAAAGCTCAAACTAGTAAAAAAAAACGATTAAAAGTTTACAAAAAAACAAGTTACAAATTACTTTTTACAAATTAAAAAAAGTTTGTTTAAAAAAAGAAAATTGAAACTTCATCACTTCATCACTTCATCACTTCATCACTTCATCACTTCATCACTTCATCACTTCATCACTTCATCACTTCATCACTTCATCACTTCATCACTTCATCACTTCATCACTTCATCACTTCATCACTTCATCACTTCATCACTTCATCACTTCATCACTTCATCACTTCATCACTTCATCACTTCATCACTTCATCACTTCATCACTTCATCACTTCATCACTTCATCACTTCATCACTTCATCACTTCATCACTTCATCACTTCATCACTTCATCACTTCATCACTTCATCACTTCATCACTTCATCACTTCATCACTTCATCACTTCATCACTTCATCACTTCATCACTTCATCACTTCATCACTTCATCACTTCATCACTTCATCACTTCATCACTTCATCACTTCATCACATGTGATGAAGTGATGAAGTGATGAATTTTCCAGGACACCCAAAAGTAAATCGATGTTTTATTTCATAGTGTTAGTGTTAGGTGGTGTATTGTGCAACTCGTGCAAGTTGGTGTCGTTGGTGTCTTTGTGCGCTGTGCTTTCGAGAGTGGTGTCGTTTCAGGTTTGCCCAATTCTGAGCGCTCATTGGTGTTGGTGGTCGATTTTCCATGTATAGGCTAGCGCGATCGTCATGGCGCGCAGTTTTGTTCGTGTTTATTTTACGTTCTTTGTCTTTCGAATATTTTTTTACTACATTCAATTTTATATTGTGCAGATGTCGGAGGGCGGTGGGTTAGCGTCGGATAGCGGTGGCGCCGCGTCCAAAGACGACGTCATCCAGTTCTCGGATCCCACCGAGAAGGCAATTCAAGGTGCATATTGTTTGGAATCTTTCCATATGTGTGTGTGTGTTGAGGGATGTGTCGGTCGTCGCTGTTCAGCGGAGACGACGATCTCACGGCGCAGATCAATGCACTCTTCCCCACCGAGCAGTCACTTAGCCAGATAGACTCGGTACGCGATGTTCGACATGTGCTTTGTGTTATAGACTTTGCGATATGCATTGGTCTCGTTGAGGTGATGTCATGTGTGGAGGGTGAGCTGGCGGACCTGGACGCGCAGCTAGCGGACCTCGTGCAGGGCCACGCAGACGCCGTCGCTCACGGACAACACTCACTCACACTGGTCAGTCGTTGATTGATAGATTTTTGTTGTTGTTGATCTTGTTGTGTTGTTATAATGTTTATATATCAGGCGCACGAGGCTATGGTTGAATTGGAGGCGCGAATAGAAGCGATTCGCAGCAAGACACGCTCCTCCGATGAGGTATTGTTTCCGGGGAACGGAATGCTTTTAAGGGTTGCATATGATTACGATTGCTTACAGTTGTTATCAAAGATACCAGATACACCAATGAGGATACCTGAAGTGATATCTTGGACGTGAAGTATCCATGAGCTGCATTGAAAGGGTGTGTCTAGGATGGGTGTATGTGTGTTGCAGGTGGTTCGGGAGATGACGCGTGACATCAAGCAGCTGGATGTGGCCAAGCGCAATCTGACCGCCTCGATCACCACCCTCCACCACCTCCACATACTACTCACCGGCGTCGACGACATCGGTCAGTTGCTTGTCTGTTGACTCTTGTGGCTCGTTTCGTTGTGTGTGATGTGTATCTCAGCTGTGTGGGTGGATCGTCGTGACTACGCCTCGATCGCCCGGCAACTGCCCGCCGTCCTCAACGTCCTCCACGTATGCTTCCCCTCATTTGCACATTTGTTGATTCGTAATAGACATAGCCTCTTGTAGTTGTTCGACGGTTTCGCAACGGCAGAGCAGATCTCTCGGGTGGCTCGGCGACTGGAAGGCATCAAGCAGCGACTCACGCTACAACTCGCCACAGACATCAAACACGCATTCCAGGTACGGCAGCGTTCGTGTTATTACTAGCGGTACTGTAACTGTATTTACTATAGTGTTATCGCTATTGCATGGACTCTGGTATTGCATTGGTGTATGGCTTTCAGTCGGGTGAGCTGTCGGAGAGTGTGACGGACATGTGTCGAGTGGCTGCCGCCCTCGAGGGAAACGTCAAGGACAATTTGTGCAAGTCGGTCGTTTCTTGTTGTCGCTTACGTATTCGATCTACTCATTTGGTTGGACGACCTTGTTGTTGTTGTGGTGTTGATTTGGTTGGTTGATTGCAGATGGTTGATCGACCAGCAGCTGGCCGAGTACTCTGTGCTGTACGCAGAGAACGAGCAGCTCGGATGGGTGGACAAGATCGACGAACGGTCAGCTGCTCGCCCCTCTCTCCTTGTTATTCATCTACACGTTACACATTTTCATTTGTATGACTGTGTTTGAGGTACAAGTGGTACGTGCGTCGTCTGACGGACTTCGAGAGGAGTGGAGTGGCTGCCGTGTTCCCCGCCGATTGGGAGATGGGCAGGAGACTCACTGCCGAGTTCTGCTCCATAACCAAGTGAGTGTTTTATTGATTGATTGGATCGATCGATATGTGTATTGATTGTTTGTGCTTGGAGGTCGGTGTTGTCTCGTATGCTGTCTCGTCGCCGCCAGGACGTGGAGTGGAAGCTGCTGGCCCATGCCATCCAACACACACGCATGTTCGAGGCCCTTCTCGTCAAGCGGTTCCCCGCCAAGGCAGAGTACAACTTCGACAAGGTAAGTATACTAATGGTAATGGTCTTTGTTAGTGTTGTACTAGTTGTTAGGGTGAGATCATATTTACTTCTTGTCTCGAAACATTCCCATAACTCGAAACATTCCCGTGTATTTGATATTGTTCGTATTTAGGCGATTTGGTGTGTGTTCGACCCCTTTCTGGACGTGTTCATCGCGGCGCAGGAAAAGACACTCAACGAGTTCCTCGAAGGGTGCGCCAACAAGATACGGTACGTTTGTTGTTGTTGATATTGTTGTTGCTGTTGTTGTTGTTGCTGTTGTTGTTGTTGCTGTTGTTGTTGTTGTGTAGGGTTTTGTTGGAGATGTGGAGAGGAGCGTCCTTGCCGGGAGAGCTGTGCCCATGCCGTGCCCCTTCCCTCCTCTGCCGACATGTTCCTCCTACTCAAGAAGGTGGTCACAGAAAGCAGCAAGCTGGCCAGTCAGCCCGACGCACTGCTCAAGTAAGAGAGGAAGAGAGAGGAGGGAGAGAGAGAGAGGAGGGAAATGTGGGATGTACAGAGTGTGTGTTGAGGGACGTGGTTGGGGTGATCAAGACCTGTCTGCGGGGCTACGCGCACGGCTGTCTCACTGCCTTCCTCCCCCAGGTCGGAGGGGGCGGGGCCTCCGGGGGAGGAGCTGCATCTGCCTCCACTCTATTCCAACTCATCCGAGACGACTCGGCGCCTGTCCGGTGGGCTCATGACGTCACTTCCGGTTGTGTTGAGATGACGTGACTATTGCAGGCTGACACCGGACCAGCAGTTCTTTGCGTGTTGCATTCTGGCGACTGCGGACTGGTGTGCGGAGACGACGCTGCAGCTACAGGAGAAGCTGCAGCAGAGGCAGCCGGGGCTCGATCTCAACGCGGAGACGGAACACTTCTACTCACTCGCCAATCAGGTGAGGGGGGAGAGGCGTGCACATTTGCCACTTCAAAACAGTCTTGTATCCCTAGTTAGTGGTCAGTTACATGTTTAGTCACTCTCATGTCTTCAGTCTCCAGTGTAGTTATCGCTTTCTCACTATACAATATTTGTGTATATGTTTTAATACGCAGGCACTGGCGACGCTGGTGCACGACGCGGAGGCGACGTGCGATGCGGCACTGCAGGCGATGACGAGGATAAGGTGCGAGGGAGGAGAAGGGGAGAGGGAGGGAGAGAGAGTGTGTATGTGTTTGTGTCGGATTGCAGTTGGAACGTGATCGAGGGTGTGGGCGACGAGTCTCCGTTCGTCGCCTCTCTCAAGAACCACCTTCGCTCCGCCGTGCCGCAGCTCAGAGATCTCTTAACCGACAGGTAGCAACACCGGGCTAATTTTGTAGCGTATGATAGTGACGTATTATACGATAGGGATAGGGAATTACAAAGTTACTGTTTTGCTCATGATTGTTGAAGAGGGTAGCTATTTAGATGATTCGTTTTCAGGCGCAAATACTTTGCCCACCTGTGTATGAAGCTGGCCACGCAACTCTCACACAAGTACGTCGGAGCAGTGTTCAGATGCCGCCCGCTGTCGACTCACGGTGAGAGAGGGATGGAGGGCAAGACAGGGGGGCAGGGAAAAAGACAGGTAGTGTCGTAGGCGCCGAGCAGCTGCTCCTCGACACGCACTCTCTCAAGACGTTCCTTCTGTCGCTGCCGTCGGCCGGCAGCGCCGTGCAGGCAAAGCCGCCCTCGGCATACACGAGTGCCGTCAACCAGGCCATGACAAAGGCTGAGATGGTGTTGAAGGTGGGAGGGGGGGAGGAGAGAGAGGGAGAGTGGATGTTCAGCTGGTGATGTCGGACGCGCGCTCTCCGGAGGCTTTCGCCGAGAACTACGTGCGCATGCTGCCGGAATCGGATGCGAACGAGCTGCAGAAGGTGGGCGGATCTCACTTTATCTCCCCCCTCTCTCCCTCTCCCCCCTTTCCCCCTCCCTGTTCAGGTATTGGAGATGCGTGGTATGAAGCGTGCGGAGCAGACGTCGTTTGTTTCTGCGTGGCGCGCGGCCGCCGGAGTGACAGTCGATGACACTACTCCTGCCGCCGGTCTCTCTTCCATCGGTGCGATGGGCGGGGCGCAGGCGGCCGCCGCTCTATCCAATGTCATGTCTCGAGCGACGGAGGGACTGCGAGATAATCTCTCTGACACGAGTATGAGGAGGCTCGAGAAGCTCGTCAAGAAGTTGTGAACACTTACCTTGCTCTTTAACTATGCATATTTCCAGAGTTTTACGTGGGTTGTGACTTGTGACGCTAACTTTGTGTTGTACATAGTAATTCATTGTTTTACTGCGGTTATAATAAATGTTGGAGTGACATGGTCGGTTCGGTCAGATTTTTGTTATAAATTCTGGAATACCGAGACTTTTTTTTTATAACAAGCACATTGCAATGTAGGCGATGTTTGCTTGGCTAGGTTGGCTATTGATCAGGATTCAGAGGTTTCTTTGATGACTTTAATATGCAATGTATACACATGTTCAAAAAATAGTTTTATACACGCATGGAACAATAGTATTTCTGACAATAGCGTATGCTGTGAACAACACATAAGGTCACCGAATCAATTTGGTCTTAACGTACACATCAAAACATAATAAGGCCGTGTGATATGCAAAACGAATACGTGTGGCAGTCAAAAGGCAATCAAAGGCAGGCGCGAAACAATTTTCAACAAAAGCCACGCCTCCCGTCGTCCCGCCCCTTCTATGGCAGAGAGATAGATCATAAAAAAGAGCGATAGGAGGGAGCGACAAAGGGAACGTGGCTAGAATCTATATCACTACTGGGCGAGTAAGTATGAGCAACGTCTATGGTGAGTGTGTGTTGTGTTGAGTGAGGGGGGGGGGAGTGAGAGTGAGTGAGAGGATAGCGAGAGGATCACCGATGCGTCGTGTAACTCGACTGAGTCGTCACGCTCTCCTCGTTCTGAAATGACGTCACTTGTGTATGACGTGGCTGGCGGTGCTTACCTTCATCTTGTGGACTCCTCCTCCTTCGAGGGGCTCAAACGAGTGGTGCTGGCTGCGACGAACTCGACGATCGCCCTCCTCCTCGGACTCGTACTCCTCCACCTGCAAGGGAGAACATATTTCCCTCCCCTCTCCCCTCCCCTCTCCGTCTCCCTCCCCCTCCCCTCTCCGTCTCCCTCCCCCCTCCCCTCTCCTTCCTCTCTCCCCTCTCTCCCCTCCCTCCCCTCCCTCCCCTCTCTCACCTCTCTATTCTCGCTGGCGAACAGCTCTCTGCTGTCGGCTGCGGCGGCCGCACTCCTGTGCCGGCCGTTGCTGAACTCTGCCACAGACTCGCCGCGCTCCCTCTCCGACGACATGACGTCATGCATGGAGGACATGTGGGTGGAGTCTAAGTGGGCGGAGCCGGCCGCCATCTCGTGGCGCGATCCAGCGGCCATCGACGATGACATCATGTTTCCGGAAGAGGCGTAGTCAGCAGCAGAGGAAGTGTTCACTCCACTGCGAGTCGTTTCGTTCACTCGCCGGGTGGTGCTGGAAAAGTGGCATCTCTCTTTCTCTCCCTCTCCCTCTCTCCCTCTCTCTCTTCCTCTCTGCGTACCTCTCCACCCACTCCTCCTCGCTCATCTCCTCCTCCTCTTCATGGGCTGCCATCCTTCCTCCTCTGGCTGTCGACTGCATGGCCCCTCCGTGTCTTCCTCCAGGATACACGTACTCTGTCGTCGTCACGTGCGTCTGTCCATCCGCGTCCGTCGTCGTCGTCGTCTTGATCTCCTTCACGTTCACGTCCGTGATCACCTGAGCGAGTTCCGTCGCTGTGTGCTCCCTCCCTCCCTCTCCTACCTTCCTCTCCACCTCTTCCTTGATGGTGTACTCGCTGTCGGCTGCACTCATGCTGTCGAATGACTCGTCGACGGCTCCCCTGGCTGCTCCTTCTCCCGCCAGCCTCGCCCTCGGAATGTGCACTGCTCCATTGCCCAGGTACTCCTCCAGACGAGAAGCCTCGTTCGAACGGCTGTGATGAGAATGTAACTACTCAGATACGGCACCAGGTCCGGCCACAGAATCAAACAACTCAAGGTATGATAAGCCCCGCCCCTTGTGACTCCGCCTACCTGGACTGCATGGTCATCTCCTGTCCGCCGGCCTTCAGCTTGGCGCGGGGGATTCCGATGTCTGGATAGTATTCGTGTCCGGAGGCGGCCGAGAACTCTGCGCCGGACTCGGACGACGAGGAGCCTTCGAGGGTGTTCCACGGCCACGCGCCCTGCTAATTTATTTATTCTAATTTGTAAATGCTAATTTATACTAATTTGCCTCCCTCAAGATTACTCAAACAAAAACCGTCTCCCAGATTGATTGTTGACGATGGATATGCAACTGACCGCTCTACCGCCGTATCCGTATCCATTTCTGTTGAGGAGCCCAGCGGCCCCGCGGAAGCAGTGGCACTTGGAGCAGAGGTAGAGGAGACAGCAGAGAGTGAGGAGGAGGAAGAGGAGGGCGAGTAGGATGAGCAGCACCATCGAGGCATTCGAAGGGGCCACCTCGCAGAACTCGCCCGCCCAGCCGTCACTGCAAGGCAACGGTAAGAGAGAGAGAGAGAGAGAGAGAGAGAGAGAGAGAAAGAGAAAGAGAAAAGAAGAGAGATGCTCACGTGCAAGCGCAGGTGATGTTGTTGGTCTGCGGGTTGTGCACGCAGTCTCCGTGGCTGTTGCACAGATCGCAGAGAAGAGCTCCGCACACCTGCCAACCAAGGTATTAATCAAGTGACATGGAAACAAGTGAACAAACGACTCACGCGTCCAGGCTCATCCGGGTTTCCGTCGACGTATCCGGCGGGGCAGGCACACGAGTAGCCGAGGGCCTTGTCCGTGCACTCGGCCACCCCGGAACAGTTGGTCAGCCCCAGGGCACACTCGTCCACGTCCCGCAGATGCATGCACAGAGTCTCCGAGTCCACGCCCATCTCCACTCGCTTGTCGCTCCTGCAACATTCCTTATCCATATATCTCAATCATTAGACAACAACAAAGTGTGGATAAGTTTGAAGTAACAAGTTGAACAAAACCAGTTTCGACTATATAACCTAGACGATCCTTCATGTAGGAAAGACGGGGAACGTACCTTCTGATGTCTGTGAACCCGCGGTCGCACTTGCACTCTGCCTGCTGTTCCAGGTTGTGGCAGGTGGTGTTCTGCGGACAGAAGTTCACGTCGCTGCAGTAGTCCAGCACGCACACCTGAAGAGGGAGTGATGAGAGAGGGAGAGAGGGGAGGGAGAGAGGGTGAGAGGTAGAGAGGGAGAGAGGGGAAGGGAGAGAGGGTGAGAGGTAGAGAGGGAGAGAGGGGAGGGAGAGAGGGTGAGAGGTAGAGAGGGAGAGAGAGGAAGGGAGAAAAGGAGGAAGTGGTGAGAGAGGGAGAGAGGGGAGGGAGAGAGGGTGAGAGGTAGAGAGGGAGAGAGGGGAGGGAGAGAGGGTGAGAGGTAGAGAGGGAGAGAGGGGAGGGAGAGAGGGTGAGAGGTAGAGAGGGAGAGAGGGGAAGGGAGAAAAGGAGGAAGTGGTGAGAGAGGGAGAGAGGGGAGGGAGAGAGGGTGAGAGGTAGAGAGGGAGAGAGGGAAGGGAGAAAAGGAGGAAGTGGTGAGAGAGGGAGAGAGGGGAGGGAGAGAGGGTGAGAGGTAGAGAGGGAGAGAGGGGAAGGGAGAAAAGGAGGAAGTGGTGAGAGAGGGAGAGAGGGGAGGGAGAGAGGGTGAGAGGTAGAGAGGGAGAGAGGGGAGGGAGAGAGGGTGAGAGGTAGAGAGGGAGAGAGGGGAAGGGAGAAAAGGAGGAAGTGGTGAGAGAGGGAGAGAGGGGAGGGAGAGAGGGTGAGAGGTAGAGAGGGAGAGAGGGGAGGGAGAGAGGGTGAGAGGTAGAGAGGGAGAGAGGGGAAGGGAGAAAAGGAGGAAGTGGTGAGAGAGGGAGAGAGGGGAGGGAGAGAGGGTGAGAGGTAGAGAGGGAGAGAGGGGAGGGAGAGAGGGTGAGAGGTAGAGAGGGAGAGAGGGGAGGGAGAGAGGGTGAGAGGTAGAGAGGGAGAGAGGGGAAGGGAGAGAGGGTGAGAGGGAGAGAGGGAGAGAGGGGAAGGGAGAAAAGGAGGAAGTGGTGAGAGAGGGAGAGAGGGGAGGGAGAGAGGGTGAGAGGTAGAGAGGGAGAGAGGGGAGGGAGAGAGGGGAGGGAGAGAGGGTGAGAGGTAGAGAGGGAGAGAGGGGAAGGGAGAAAAGGAGGAAGTGGTGAGAGAGGGAGAGAGGGGAGGGAGAGAGGGTGAGAGGTAGAGAGGGAGAGAGGGGAGGGAGAGAGGGTGAGAGGTAGAGAGGGAGAGAGGGGAAGGGAGAAAAGGAGGAAGTGGTGAGAGAGGGAGAGAGGGGAGGGAGAGAGGGTGAGAGGTAGAGAGGGAGAGAGGGGAAGGGAGAAAAGGAGGAATTGGTGAGAGAGGGAGAGAGGGGAGGGAGAGAGGGTGAGAGGTAGAGAGGGAGAGAGGGGAAGGGAGAAAAGGAGGAAGTGGTGAGAGAGGGAGAGAGGGGAGGGAGAGAGGGTGAGAGGTAGAGAGGGAGAGAGGGGAAGGGAGAAAAGGAGGAAGTGGTGAGAGAGGGAGAGAGGGGAGGGAGAGAGGGTGAGAGGTAGAGAGGGAGAGAGGGGAAGGGAGAAAAGGAGGAAGTGGTGAGAGAGGGAGAGAGGGGAGGGAGAGAGGGTGAGAGGTAGAGAGGGAGAGAGGGGAAGGGAGAAAAGGAGGAAGTGGTGAGAGAGGGAGAGAGAGGAGGGAGAGAGGGTGAGAGGTAGAGAGGGAGAGAGGGGAAGGGAGAAAAGGAGGAAGTGGTGAGAGAGGGAGAGAGGGGAGGGAGAGAGGGTGAGAGATAGAGAGGGAGAGAGGGGAGGGAGAGAGGGTGAGAGGTAGAGAGGGAGAGAGGGGAGGGAGAGAGGGTGAGAGGTAGAGAGGGAGAGAGGGGAAGGGAGAAAAGGAGGAAGTGGTGAGAGAGGGAGAGAGGGGAGGGAGAGAGGGTGAGAGGTAGAGAGGGAGAGAGGGGAGGGAGAGAGGGTGAGAGGTAGAGAGGGAGAGAGGGGAGGGAGAGAGGGTGAGAGGTAGAGAGGGAGAGAGGGGAAGGGAGAGAGGGTGAGAGGGAGAGAGGGAGAGAGGGGAAGGGAGAAAAGGAGGAAGTGGTGAGAGAGGGAGAGAGGGGAGGGAGAGAGGGTGAGAGGTAGAGAGGGAGAGAGGGGAGGGAGAGAGGGGAGGGAGAGAGGGTGAGAGGTAGAGAGGGAGAGAGGGGAAGGGAGAAAAGGAGGAAGTGGTGAGAGAGGGAGAGAGGGGAGGGAGAGAGGGTGAGAGGTAGAGAGGGAGAGAGGGGAGGGAGAGAGGGTGAGAGGTAGAGAGGGAGAGAGGGGAAGGGAGAAAAGGAGGAAGTGGTGAGAGAGGGAGAGAGGGGAGGGAGAGAGGGTGAGAGGTAGAGAGGGAGAGAGGGGAAGGGAGAAAAGGAGGAATTGGTGAGAGAGGGAGAGAGGGGAGGGAGAGAGGGTGAGAGGTAGAGAGGGAGAGAGGGGAAGGGAGAAAAGGAGGAAGTGGTGAGAGAGGGAGAGAGGGGAGGGAGAGAGGGTGAGAGGTAGAGAGGGAGAGAGGGGAAGGGAGAAAAGGAGGAAGTGGTGAGAGAGGGAGAGAGGGAAGGGAGAGAGGGTGAGAGGTAGAGAGGGAGAGAGGGGAAGGGAGAAAAGGAGGAAGTGGTGAGAGAGGGAGAGAGGGGAGGGAGAGAGGGTGAGAGGTAGAGAGGGAGAGAGGGGAAGGGAGAAAAGGAGGAAGTGGTGAGAGAGGGAGAGAGGGGAGGGAGAGAGGGTGAGAGGTAGAGAGGGAGAGAGGGGAAGGGAGAAAAGGAGGAAGTGGTGAGAGAGGGAGAGAGGGGAGGGAGAGAGGGTGAGAGATAGAGAGGGAGAGAGGGGAGGGAGAGAGGGTGAGAGGTAGAGAGGGAGAGAGGGGAGGGAGAGAGGGTGAGAGGTAGAGAGGGAGAGAGGGGAAGGGAGAAAAGGAGGAAGTGGTGAGAGAGGGAGAGAGGGGAGGGAGAGAGGGTGAGAGGTAGAGAGGGAGAGAGGGGAGGGAGAGAGGGTGAGAGGTAGAGAGGGAGAGAGGGGAGGGAGAGAGGGTGAGAGGTAGAGAGGGAGAGAGGGGAAGGGAGAAAAGGAGGAAGTGGTGAGAGAGGGAGAGAGGGGAGGGAGAGAGGGTGAGAGGTAGAGAGGGAGAGAGGGGAGGGAGAGAGGGTGAGAGGTAGAGAGGTAGAGAGGGGAGGGAGAGAGGGTGAGAGGTAGAGAGGGAGAGAGGGGAAGGGAGAGAGGGTGAGAGGTAGAGAGGGAGAGAGGGGAAGGGAGAAAAGGAGGAAGTGGTGAGAGAGGGAGAGAGGGGAGGGAGAGAGGGTGAGAGGTAGAGAGGGAGAGAGGGGAGGGAGAGAGGGTGAGAGGTAGAGAGGGAGAGAGGGGAAGGGAGAAAAGGAGGAAGTGGTGAGAGAGGGAGAGAGGGGAGGGAGAGAGGGTGAGAGGTAGAGAGGGAGAGAGGGGAGGGAGAGAGGGTGAGAGGTAGAGAGGGAGAGAGGGGAGGGAGAGAGGGTGAGAGGTAGAGAGGGAGAGAGGGGAAGGGAGAAAAGGAGGAAGTGGTGAGAGAGGGAGAGAGGGGAGGGAGAGAGGGTGAGAGGTAGAGAGGGAGAGAGGGGAAGGGAGAAAAGGAGGAAGTGGTGAGAGAGGGAGAGAGGGGAGGGAGAGAGGGTGAGAGGTAGAGAGGGAGAGAGAGGGGAAGGGAGAAAAGGAGGAAGTGGTGAGAGAGGGAGAGAGGGGAGGGAGAGAGGATGAGAGGTAGAGAGGGAGAGAGGGGAAGGGAGAAAAGGAGGAAGTGGTGAGAGAGGGAGAGAGGGGAGGGAGAGAGGGTGAGAGGTAGAGAGGGAGAGAGGGGAAGGGAGAAAAGGAGGAAGTGGTGAGAGAGGGAGAGAGGGGAGGGAGAGAGGGTGAGAGGGAGAGAGGGAGAGAGGGGAAGGGAGAAAAGGAGGAAGTGGTGAGAGAGGGAGAGAGGGGAGGGAGAGAGGGTGAGAGGTAGAGAGGGAGAGAGGGGAAGGGAGAAAAGGAGGAAGTGGTGAGAGAGGGAGAGAGGGGAGGGAGAGAGGGTGAGAGGTAGAGAGGGAGAGAGGGGAGGGAGAGAGGGTGAGAGGTAGAGAGGGAGAGAGGGGAGGGAGAGAAGGTGAGAGGTAGAGAGGGAGAGAGGGGAAGGGAGAAAAGGAGGAAGTGGTGAGAGAGGGAGAGAGGGGAGGGAGAGAGGGTGAGAGGTAGAGAGGGAGAGAGGGGAAGGGAGAAAAGGAGGAAGTGGTGAGAGAGGGAGAGAGGGGAGGGAGAGAGGGTGAGAGGTAGAGAGGGAGAGAGGGGAAGGGAGAAAAGGAGGAAGTGGTGAGAGAGGGAGAGAGGGGAGGGAGAGAGGGTGAGAGGTAGAGAGGGAGAGAGGAGAAGGGAGAAAAGGAGAAAGTGGTGAGAGAGGGAGAGAGGGGAGGGAGAGAGGGTGAGAGGTAGAGAGGGAGAGAGGGGAAGGGAGAAAAGGAGGAAGTGGTGAGAGAGGGAGAGAGGGGAGGGAGAGAGGGTGAGAGGTAGAGAGGGAGAGAGGGGAAGGGAGAAAAGGAGGAAGTGGTGAGAGAGGGAGAGAGGGGAGGGAGAGAGGGTGAGAGGTAGAGAGGGAGAGAGGGGAAAGGAGAAAAGGAGGAAGTGGTGAGAGAGGAAGAGAGGGGAGGGAGAGAGGGTGAGAGGGAGAGAGGGAGAGAGGGGAAGGGAGAAAAGGAGGAAGTGGTGAGAGAGGGAGAGAGGGGAGGGAGAGAGGGTGAGAGGTAGAGAGGGAGAGAGGGGAAGGGAGAAAAGGAGGAAGTGGTGAGAGAGGGAGAGAGGGGAGGGAGAGAGGGTGAGAGGTAGAGAGGGAGAGAGGGGAAGGGAGAAAAGGAGGAAGTGGTGAGAGAGGGAGAGAGGGGAGGGAGAGAGAGAGAGAGAGAGAGAGATAGATAGAGAGGACGTACTGATCCGGGGATGGTTCCCTTGGGTGACGCATCCGTGAACGACGGCAGGCACTCACACTTGTACAGGTGCTCCAGGTCTATGCACCTACAATACGTTACGTTACAGTATTGAGATTTAAATTAAAGTATCCATACAACTAGCCGTTCCAACCTACAACAGCAAAACGAAAGTTACAGTACCCCTACCGTACCTAGCGTTCTCGGAGCACTCGTTATCCTCGGGTCTTTCGCACTCGTTGAAACCCTCGATGGGAAGACACTTGTGGCCGGGGTAGTCGGGGTTGAGGTCACTGAAGAGAAGGAGATGAGAGAGAGAGCGAGAGAGAGAGGGAGAGAGAGAGGGGGGGGGGGGGAGAGAGAGATCTCACCGGAATCCGGCCGAGCACTCGCAGCGGTATGTCGCACCGACGTCGATGCAAATGCCCTTCGGGTGACACGAGTTCTGAAGAAGAATAAAATTGGGGAAATAGAGATACAGAGATAGAGAAGGATACAGAGAGAGAGAGAGAGAGAGAGAGAGAGAGAGAGGGAGAGAAACGCTGGCGCACCTTGAAGCACGGCTTGAATGGGTCTGCCTGGACGGGCGAGAGGTACAGCTTGCTGTCTCCCACTTCGTAGCCGTTCTTGTCAGTGATATAGCGCATCAGCTGATAGTAGACGTCAGACGGATTCCTCACTGCGCCCTTCACAAAGTGTACGGTAGAGTTCACCATCACTCCTGACATCCACGTCGCGTTCTGTAATATGTATAGATGGATATTGATCGATTATCGATTAGTAACCTGCAGCGCCGGCTCTCCGAGTTCGTTGACGTCGACGGAGACAAAGGAGCGGTTGAGGAGGGTGTTCGGGTAGCACTCGGCGATGCCATGCTCCAGACGACGGGTCATCTCCTATGAGAGAGAGAGGGTGAGAGAGGGAAAGGGAAAGGGAAAGAGAGAGAGAGAGGGGGGGAAGGAGGGAGGCAGAGAGCACCGACCTTGTGTTCGGGAGTCATGGGGTTTCCGAGCTTCTTGTCGTATACGATGTTTTGCGAGTGATCTCGGACCACCCACATCGGCACACTCCACGACTCGACCACGCGACAGATGCCATCTCGCATCGCAGCCCGCATGCCCTCGGGGCATCCGCACACCGATTCCGCGATGCACACCTGTCCCTTCTTCTCGTCGCACTTCTGTCCTCCACAGGTCGGCTCGTCGTCGTGCACGTCTTCGGGGCGTCTGCAGGGGTCGAGCAGGTCGTTGTCGGCGGCAACTCGCAGTTGTCCGCCTCCGATGTGGTCGTTTGTTCTCTGGAGGCTGCTGCTCATCTCGGAGAAGAGAGCGCATTCGTCGACTGGCTCGCTGGCCGGCTCGGTCTCCACGTCGACGTGGAACAGAAGGCCCTCCGGCCATGAAGAATTCACTGTCTTCGGGTGCGTGATGTACTCCACGCGAGTTCGCACGTATCTGAAACAGAACGTGAGTCCTTCCCTTCCTCTTCTCTCTCTCACCTGTTGGCGAAGGAAGTGTCTCCGAATGTCTTGGCGATGTCCTTCTGGAGTGTGTCGACCATTTCCACGTAGGCGGGCGACTTCTCGCTGCCGTACTCGCTGGAGTAGAGGAGCGGGCGCTGGTTGCGGGATACGACTCGCACATTGATGGGGGTGTGCTCGACCCGCCTGCACTTCTCTTCCCTGCTGGCTCTCGCCTCCCCGGGCCGACAGCCGCACTCGCTGCCCCCGATGCACACCTCGTTCCGCCCCTTGTCGCACCTCTCCCGTCCGCAGTTCGGTCTGTCCACATCGGAGAGTGGCCTGTGCGTGACGTGATGTGCCCTGTCCTCTGTCTGGAACTGCAGGCACACCCTTCCGGGCTGTCTGGGGTCGGGTGACTCGTCGTAGTACCCCACTCCGCACTCGCACGTGTACCCGTCCTCCATGTCCACGCAGCGCGCGTTCTTGTCGCAGTTGTTCAAGGATGGGTCTGCGCACTCGTTCAGTGTGCACATCCTTCCCTTCAGTCCACTCGGAGACTCGTCCCTGTAGGGCTGTCTGCAGCGGCAGTCGTATCCCCCCATTGTGTCCACACACTCCGCATGTCGGTGGCAGTCGTTCAGGTTCGGAGAGTCGCACTCGTTGATGACTGAAACGCATTGTTTTCGCACGTTGACATGGTATGTTTGCTTGTATGAGCAGTACTCACTATACTTGCAGGTGGTTCCGGGCTTGCTGGGGTTCTCATCGTGGTATCCGGTGCGGCAGCGACACGAGAAGCCGTCCTCCTTGTCGATACACTCGGCGAAGCGGGAGCAGTTGTGCAGCGACGGGTTCGCACACTCGTTCACCTACAACACAGATTTCTCTCTCTCTCTCTCTCCCTCTCTATCAACTCCCTTGAAACACTTTTAGTTATCGACTTTAACACTTTGACTATGGATGGTCTTAACTGAACTATCCCCGTACCTGCAGCTTGCACCTCCTTCCGGGCCTGCTGGCATCGGGGCTGGTGTCTCTTGCATTGGCGGGGCAGCGACACGTGTACCCATCCACCTGGTCCTCACAGACAGCCGACGGATCGCAGTCGTTGAGAGAACGGTCCAGACACTCGTTCACCTACAATATGCAAGTTGCGATTACACACGTCGGATGAGAGTTAGATGGAAATCACCTGCTCGACACAGATGCGACCGGGCTTGGTTCTCTTGGAGGGCGACTGGTCTGTGTATCCGTCCCTGCACTTGCACGTGTAGCCCCCGTCCATCGACGAGTCCTCACTGCAGATGGCGGCTGCGTGACAGTCATTGCGGGACGCATCCAGACACACCGGCTGCACCAACACGCACACCTGAAGGGATGGAGGGTGAGAGGGAGGGAGAGAGGGAGAGGGAGAGAGAGGGACACTCACTCGTCCTGGCTTGTTCTGCGCGGGGCTGCGGTCCTTGTACCCAGAGAGGCACTCGCAAGTGTAGCTCTGGGGTCCGGTCGATCGGCAGGTGGCGGCCGCGTGGCAGTCGTTCCTCTCCGGGTCCTGGCACGGGTGGCCTGCAACATCACGGTCAAGGTACTGTAGGTCGAGTTAGTTATTCCGTTCCCTCATCAGTTGAAATCAAAAACACGACGGCACAGTGGTGTGAAAGCCCTTGTTGTGAGTGTGTGAACATAGGGGGAGTGAGACTGGTGAACTCACGCGGCGGCTGTGTGTGCATGACAACATTGTGGTCGTCGTATTCAATGATGCCTGAACAACAACATGCAATGGTTCTCTGCGTTAAGGGACCAGTGTCTACTCACGGCGCGCGGGCTGTGCGGGCGAGGCGGACTCGAAGTGCTCGATGGTGTGGTGGCGTTCGATGATCACTTCTAGACAGGCATGCATTGTGATAAGGGGTGACGGGACTCACGCGGCTGTCCGCCGGTGAGACTGCGTGCGAGGTGCGTGTGTGTTATGTGCTGGGAAGAGGGAGGGGAAGAGGGGAAGCTATCGCCGTGCTCGTACACTCGCTCCATCAACTCTGATACAAGTTTGTTTGAATGTTATTCAACAGCAAACTCACGGGGCTTGTTCTCTATAATCTTCTCTTCGTTTTGCTCAATTATTTTTCTGTTGATGGTGACTTCTGAATGGTGTGTTTGTGTAGAAAGCGCTGGGTCTACTCACGGAGGTCGCTGGGTCTCTCGCTCTCGTGGGCTGTACTGATTCCATGCACGCTGTGTCTCTCGATAGTCTCCGATCGGGACGAGTCCACTGACTCCCCCTCGGAATGAACGTGCTTCTCCCACACAGATGCTAATGGTAATAGAGGTTTTTAATATGTATAGTAGTGTATTTCTACTTACGAAACGTGACCTTGGGAGACACTGTTGACCTCAGTGTTGTTTTCACAGAACTACGGTCGATCACGTCAACCTCTGAAGTTTCTGTGTGCGTGTGTATAGTTGATGAGACGTACTGAGTGTGGGCGGACTGTGTTTGGTAGGACCGTTGATCTCTTGAGGTTCATCCATGATCTCCACTATAGGTGGTTCGGTGGTCGGCCGCACTTTCTGCACCACATTGTGCTCGAAAGTTCTCTCGATAGTTTCTGGCATTTCAATATGTTGTTCTGTTTTGTATTTACTACTCACGGGGTTGCTGCTTGAATGGTTTCTCGGTCGTCTCCTCGATTTCGAGATTTTTATGGCGATTTATTGTCACTTCTATAATATCCCAAACACACATTTGTTTTTTTTTTCACGACTCACCCAGATCTTGCGCTCTTTCACTTTCTCTTGCCACTCCAACATTCTTCATCTTTCCTCGATGTCTCTCAATATATTCAGTTCTCTTTGATTCAATCGTATTGCTTTCCGAATTCAAATGACGCTCGATGACAGTTGCTAAAAGTAACTTTGTATACAACTGTGTAGGCTTTCTAGTATACTCACGAGGAGTGATCTTAGGAGGCATAGTATTGTGTGTGGGTGTGCGAGGAGGGAGGGGCGGTGGGGTGTGCACTTGGATGTCTACAATGCCCAACTCTTTCCGGTTAATCTATCTATCAACTTACTAGGCTGTCTCGGATGATGTTTCTGTATTGGACCGTCGTCAATCAAGTGTGGCATATCCATGATCTCTACGATTGGAGGTTCGGTTGTAGGTGGTATGTTTTGTGCGACATTGTGTTCGAATGTCCTCTCAATCACTCGCGGGGGCTTGGGCGGAGTGAACACGACAGGCTCCTCTGCACTCGCCTCCGTCGGATGACGGTGCAGGGTCACGTCTACACATACTGCGTTGGAATCACGTACACACAACTTACCCAGGTCTTGCGCCTTTTCGCTTTCTCTCGGCTTTGCCACATTCTTTTCTCTTCCGAGGTGTCTTTCAATAGTTTCGTTTCGCGTTCTTTCAACAACATTGCTTTCTGAGTTGATGTGACGTTCGATCACAGTGGCTGAAGAAGGATTTTAGTGCAAGTTGAAATGTTTCTTTATCCTACGCTGTGTGGGTTGGGAAGCGAGGGTAGTGAGTCTGGAGGGTCTAGGGAGCACTGGGGGTGGAGTGTGCATTTGGATGTCTACAATGATCAACTGTTCCCTGTCAGACCATCGAGCTTACTAGGCTGTCTCGGATGATGTTTCTGCACTGGACCGTCCTCAATCAAGTGAGGCGTATCCATGAACTCAACAATCGGGGGCTCCGTCGTGGGCCGGATCTTTTGAACAACATTATGTGCAAAGGTGCGTTTAATGACTTCTAAAAGCACAAACATGTTTTGTTCACTCAAGTTATGATGTTCTCACGAGGCGGTTTAGGCGGCGAGAAAACAAAAGGTTCATCGTCTGTGCTTGGCTCCATATGGGGATGGCGATTCACTGTCACTTCTACAAAACTGGGGTAACCTCTAACCCTATGCAGCAAACGTACCCAGGTCTTGCGCCCTCTCGCTTTCTTTCGGTCTTGCCACATTCTTCTCTCTTCCGAGATGTCTTTCAATAGTTTCACTTCGCGTTCTTTCGATAATATTGCTTTCACTGTTCTCATGACGCTCGATGATAGTGGCTGAATGAGAAGGGTACTCGAATGTATGTGGTGTATCGTATACTGACGAGGAGTGGGTTTGGGGGGAGTGATGATAGGCTGGGGAGTAGTGTGTCTCACTACCTGCGGAGCAATGTTCACGTGGATATCTAGGTAATTGCATTGACATAGGGAACAATGCATCGGGGACATACTCGGTTGCCTAGGTTGATGTTTCTGCACCGGCCCTTCTATCTCATGGGGAGTATCCGGGAACTCCACAATTGGAGGCTCCGTTGTCGGTCGGATCTTTTGCACAACATTGTGCTCGAATCGATGCTCTACGATAACTGACGAAACATGGTGAGTTTGTGCTTTGTGTTTTTTGTACTCACGAGGCGGAGGCGGTTTAGTTGCAAAAATAGGCTCTTCGTCATTACTGGCATCAATCATCGGATGACGGTTGATGGTCCCTTCTGGATTGTATTTGATTGGAAGTCATTTGAAGACACTGTATCTGTAAATAACACTCACCCAGGTCTTTGGATTTTTCGCTTTCTCTCGGCGGCACAATAGTCTTCTCTCTTCCAATGTGTCTTTCAATAGTTTCGCTTCGCGTTCTTTCAACCACATTGCTTTCACTATTTCCATGACGCTCAATTACAGTGGCTGAATAGACGTGGGTTAGATTTGATTTCACAGTGTTTCCTACGTGGAGTGGATCTGGTCACAGTAGGTGTTCTGGGAGGTGTAGTGGGTGGCATGCTGATCTCAACGTCTACAAAATCACTATATACATCACTATGTTCACACATACGCGGTCGTCTGGGCAGGTAGTTGAGAGGTGTGTGATGGAGAAGGAGAAGAAGGAGAAGAAGGAGAAGAAGGAGAAGAAGGAGAAGAAGGAGAAGAAGGAGAAGAAGGAGAAGAAGGAGAAGAAGGAGAAGAAGGAGAAGAAGGAGAAGAAGGAGAAGAAGGAGAAGAAGGAGAAGAAGGAGAAGAAGGAGAAGAAGGAGAAGAAGGAGAAGAAGGAGAAGAAGGAGAAGAAGGAGAAGAAGGAGAAGAAGGAGAAGAAGGAGAAGAAGGAGAAGAAGGAGAAGAAGGAGAAGAAGGAGAAGAAGGAGAAGAAGGAGAAGAAGGAGAAGAAGGAGAAGAAGGAGAAGAAGGAGAAGAAGGAGAAGAAGGAGAAGAAGGAGAAGAAGGAGAAGAAGGAGAAGAATGAGAAGAAGGAGAAGAAGGAGAAGAAGGAGAAGAAGGAGAAGAAGGAGAAGAAGGAGAAGAAGGAGAAGAAGGAGAAGAAGGAGAAGGAGAAGGAGAAGGAGAAGGAGAAGGAGAAGGAGAAGGAGAAGGAGAAGGAGAAGGAGAAGGAGAAGGAGAAGGAGAAGGAGAAGGAGAAGGAGAAGGAGAAGGAGAAGGAGAAGGAGAAGGAGAAGGAGAAGGAGAAGGAGAAGGAGAAGAAGGAGAAGAAGGAGAAGAAGGAGAAGAAGGAGAAGAAGGAGAAGAAGGAGAAGAAGGAGAAGAAGGAGAAGAAGGAGAAGAAGGAGAAGAAGGAGAAGAAGGAGAAGAAGGAGAAGAAGGAGAAGGAGAAGGAGAAGGAGAAGGAGAAGGAGAAGGAGAAGGAGAAGGAGAAGGAGAAGGAGAAGGAGAAGGAGAAGGAGAAGGAGAAGGAGAAGGAGAAGGAGAAGGAGAAGAAGGAGAAGAAGGAGAAGAAGGAGAAGAAGGAGAAGAAGGAGAAGAAGGAGAAGAAGGAGAAGAAGGAGAAGAAGGAGAAGAAGGAGAAGAAGGAGAAGAAGGAGAAGAAGGAGAAGAAGGAGAAGAAGGAGAAGAAGGAGAAGAAGGAGAAGAAGGAGAAGAAGGAGAAGAAGGAGAAGAAGGAGAAGAAGGAGAAGAAGGAGAAGAAGGAGAAGAAGGAGAAGAAGGAGAAGAAGGAGAAGAAGGAGAAGAAGGAGAAGAAGGAGAAGAAGGAGAAGAAGGAGAAGAAGGAGAAGAAGGAGAAGAAGGAGAAGAAGGAGAAGAAGGAGAAGAAGGAGAAGAAGGAGAAGAAGGAGAAGAAGGAGAAGAAGGAGAAGAAGGAGAAGAAGGAGAAGAAGGAGAAGAAGGAGAAGAAGGAGAAGAAGGAGAAGAAGGAGAAGAAGGAGAAGAAGGAGAAGACGGAGAAGAAGGAGAAGAAGGAGAAGAAGGAGAAGAAGGAGAAGAAGGAGAAGAAGGAGAAGAAGGAGAAGAAGGAGAAGAAGGAGAAGAAGGAGAAGAAGGAGAAGAAGGAGAAGAAGGAGAAGAAGGAGAAGAAGGAGAAGAAGGAGAAGAAGGAGAAGAAGGAGAAGAAGGAGAAGAAGGAGAAGAAGGAGAAGTTAGATAAACTGAAAGGCGCACACACTCACGAGGCGGCTGGGGCTGGTATCTACCCGGTAGGGTCTCTTCCAGCACCCTAGGGGGCGGGACTCTGGGGGGCGGGGTCGGGCGGGGCATGTGCTGTTCGACATTGTGCTCGAAGTGACGCTCGATGACTTCTAAGCGTGCAAGGTGCATCTCTCTCTCTCTCTCTCTCTCTCTCTCTCTCTCTTTCTCTCTCTCTCTCTCTCTCTGTCTACTCACGAGGTGGCTGGTAGTGCACAGTGGGTTCATCGATCTGTTGCACGAACTCTCTCTGGTTGATGGTGACCCGCAGGTCCTGTGACCTCTCGCTCTCCCTCGCAGGCGACAGCGTCTTCTCGTACCCCCGGTGTCTCTCGATGTACTCCGGTCGCTTCCGCGCCTCCACCAAGTCGCTCTCAGAGTTCTCGTGCATTTCAATCACCGTCGCTGAACATGCAAATGTGCAATCTGATGAGGGTGAGGGAACGTACGGGGTGTGGGTCTGGGAGGGGGCGTGCGGGGTGCGGGGTAGTCGATGAGCCGAGGGGCGGGATGGAAGATGTCCACGTGGGCGGGGCGGGGACGGTGCACGGAAGGACCCACCTCCTCCACTTCCACGTGGCGGATAGGCTCCGGGTACTCTACCCCTAGATACGCCCTCTCTCTCTCTCTCTCTCTCTCTCTCTCTCTCTCGTGTCTCTACTCACTGTGCTGCGGACGCGGTGCTGGTGTGACATTGTGCTCGAAATGGCGCTCGATGATTTCTAGTAAGACATCTCATTACAAGACTGTGTTGTTACTAACTGAGTGTGTGAGTGTACTCACGAGGGGTGCTGGGTGGTGCGGGGGCGGGGAAGGAGGGGAAGGAGGGGAAGTGCTCGTTGACTCGCGGGTGCTCCACGATCTCCACTTCTAGACACACACTGGTGAGGGGGTTATAGAAGTGTTCACAAAACGCCCGTCCGCCAAGAGGAGTGGCACGGGGTGGTTTGTGGAAGAAGACTCACGCAGCGACTGTGAGTTCTCGCTGTGGGCGGCGGGGCGGGATCGATCGAGCGTCTTGTGTCTCTCGATGTACTCTGTCTCCGTCCTCTCCCAATCACCACTCTCCGAGTTATCGTGACGCTCCATCACAATCGCTACAGAGAGCGCGTCATTACCGCATGTTACCGTAACCGAGAAATAAAATCAGACAAGCACGCGCAAATAAGGAAGTTTAGGGTTTAGGATTGTCTTCGTAGATTTATGTTATTGAAAGTTTTTGTGTTCTGTAGTTTGTAGTATTAGTACATAGTTTGTGTTATGTACTCACGTGGCGAGGGTTTAGAGGACATAACGTGGACGGTATTGTGCTCGATCACTGGCTGATCGATCACCTCCACGCCTACACAGAGTGCATTAGTGAGTGTGGGCGGAGCGTGCAGGGGCGGGACTTACGGGGCAGTAGGCGGTGCGTGGGTGCAGAGTGCACGACGGGGATGTTATTGTGCTCGACAATCTCGCGGTGCCGCTCGATTATCACTTCTGTGGAAGGGTGTGGGGGTTAGGGGACCATTGGGTCATGTTAGGGGACCAGTGGTCCTGTGACTCACGGGGCGGCTGGCGGATGACCTGCACGGGCTGCTGCACGTGCTCGTAGATGCGGTGGTGGCGGTGCTCGATCACTTCTAGACAGGCAAGCATGCAGTGACAGATAGACAGGCAGTGACAGAGTGACAGAGTGACAGAGTGACAGACAGGAGACATACGCGGTTCTTCGATGACGCGGTGGCGCTCGATGATCACATCGGGCTGTGTGTTGACTGTGTGGTGAATGACGTCACTGTGGAAGTCATTCTGCACCATCTGACGAGTAAACTGCGGGTAGCGAGGCGGCTCCGGTTCGAAGAAATCTGTGGGGTGCGCATGCAAGAGGTGACAGTGGTGGCATGCACATCGATATAAAGCGATCAATCAATACATGCCCAATCAATAGAGTCTCTACTCACGGGGCGGGAGCGTGGGCGGCTTAGGGGCCTCGCAGATGCGTCCGGGCTCGGAGGGGCTCGGAGAGCGATCGATGTATCCGCGAGCACACTCGCAGCTGCAAGAAAGAATGTCATCTCTATGTCTCTCTGTCTCTCTTTTTTCTTACCGGTATCCCTTCATTTCATCGTAGCACACCGCGTTCTGCGAGCAAGTGTTCAGTTTCGGATCACGGCACGCGTTGTCTAAAAATAAATGATATCAAATATACATTCACTGCAACAACAAGTGGTCAGTAATGTTATGCTACATATGTAGATAAAAGATCAAATGAAAGAGTGTAAGTGGGGATGCAAAACTGAGAGAGAAGGGAGAGAAATTGTTATTCTCAACGAAACACTCACTCCTGACGCAGATGCGACCCTTCTGTCCGGAAGGAGACTGGTCTATGTATCCCTGGATGCACGTACAGTCGTACTTCTCCCCGCCAAGAGGCTCACACACGGCGGCAGAAGAGCACTGGTGGTCCGACGGACACACCTCTGCAAGGGGACCAGTTGAGAGAGAGAGAGAGAGAGGGGGGGGGGGGGATACCGCTCACCGGGTGTTCCGCACACTCGTCCCGGTTGTGTCTGCATGTTGGGAGACCGGTCGATGTATCCCGGCTTGCACTCGCAAGTGTAGCCCTGCAATCACCCGGTGGCCTAGTGGCTAGCGATATTGGCGCGGCGCGCACGACGCGGGTTCGACCCCGCTGTCCGTTCTATGAAGAGAAACACGCGGTCTGTTCCGACAACTAGCTGATCGATAAACTCGTAATTCGTACACCCTTCCGAGAACCGTTTTGCGAAATTCAGGTATCCAGAATGCGCGAAAACACCTGCTCGAGGTCCCTGCAATCGGCTTGGGCGGAGCAAGTGTGGCGGCCGGTGGTACACTCGTTGACGAGTTGGATGCACACGCGTCCCGGCCTGGAAACACACAAATAAACAACAATTAACAACAACCAGCCGTACCTGGTGAGTCTGTTGGGGGAGCGGTCGGTGTATCCGGCGGGGCACTCGCACGTGAATGCCTGCTCGTTGTCCCTGCAGATCGCATGCGCGTCGCAGTCGTGCCGACCTGTCTCGCACTCGTTCTCGAACATCAGACACACTCGACCCGGGAAGGCCGGGGAAGGAGAGATGTCCCTGAAAACGAGGGTTTCATACAGTTCAGAGAGAGAGAGAGAGAGGAGAAAGAGAGAGGAGAGAGAGATGAATGCGCACCTGCTGTTGTCGGGGCACTCGCAGGTGTAGCTGTCCTGTGTGTCCTCGCACTTTGCATGTCGATCGCAGTCGTTCAGAGAAGGATTCGCGCACTCGTTCATCACTGCAGTTGTCCATGTCACAGCCTATCCCTGTCCCCTGTCACTTCCTCCCCCTCTCCTTGTCCTACTCACACTGTCTGCATGCGCGTCCCTTGAGTGCACTGCTGGGGCTGATGTCGATCATTCCAGCAGGGCACTCGCACCTGTACCCGTCCTCCTCGTCCACACAACGGGCCCGCTTGTCGCAGCTGTTCAGCTTCGCACTGCAAACAAGACGGTAAGAATGAGTTTGGAGAGACGTCACTCACTCCTCGCACTCGTTGACCATGCGACGGCAGAGGCGACCGGGGCGACCCTGCGAGATGTCCTTGAAGCCCTGCTTGCACCTGAAAGCAATTCAATTAGACGTCAACGAATAAATCAATATTTTCGGTAACTATCCACGTTTCTAGAGATTGATGGGAAGACCCACTTGCAGTCGTATCCCTCCTCCATGTCAATACACTGCGCGTTCTGGTGGCAGTCGTTGAGGTGGGGCAGCCTGCACTCGTCTATCAGCTGGCGGCAGCTGCGGCCGGGCTTGGAAGACGAGCCGACGTCGCGGAATCCGGAGAGACAGCGACACGTGTAGCCCACTGGCTGGTCGATGCACTCGGCGGAGGGATGGCAGTCGGTCAGAGACGGGATCAGACACTCGTTGATCACTCAAATATATCATCTTTCCCCCCTTTTCTTTCTTTCTACCTGTGTAGTTTAAACTATCATGTGGCCATAATCATGAAGTACTACGTCCTATTTTATACAGTTTCAGAAAACCTCTACTCACCATTGCACACTCCGATCGCATCTCTCTGGTAGTTGACGGGACACGAGCACTTGGGAACTCCGCCGACCAGGCTGCAAGGGACATCATGTGTTATCCACGAGTAGCCGATATGAATGTCACTGACCGGCACACTTCGTTCTTGCTGGGGTTGCATCCTCGCAGGCTGTCCAGACTGCACTCCTCTGGCGGGGGAGTCGGTCGCGGGTCACATTGACGGCCTGGACGCATCACGCGCTGCGGCGAGTTGTCCAGGAAACCGGCTCTGCAAACAACGTGTAAACACATGAGTAACAATAACATGAATAACAACGTACCTGCACTGGCAGGTGTATCCCTGCGGCAGGTCGTGGCAGTCTGCATTGGGGTGGCAGTCGTGCTTTCCCAGCCTGCACTCGTCCACCAGGACAGGGCGGCACACCCTGCCGCGTCTGGAAGGGTCGCCGTCAGAGAAGTCGTCCCGACAGCGACACTCGAACGAGTCGAGGGTGTCGATGCAGTCCGCATTCGGGGAACAGTCGTGCCGGTTCTCGCGACACTCGTTCACTCCTGCAAGGGGTTAGCAGTGAGAGAGAGAGAGAGAAGAAGAGCGAGGGAGGGAGGGGGAGATAACTCACTCCTGAGGCACCTCCTTCCGGGTCTGTTGACGGGGTCGGCGCTCCTATCTATGTGTGTGGGGGGACAGGCACACACATAGCTGTCCTCTGTGTCTGTGCAGGTTGCCTCCGGAGAGCAGTCGTTCTGACCAGTCACACACTCATCCAACACTGCAACAGAAGGCAGGTCAGACACGGGTAATTAGAGCGCACTGATTGGGTAGTGAGAAGCAAAAGCAACAAAAAAGGTGTTCTCGAAGCATGAATGTTCGCGAAAAGTGAAATAACGGGCTGTACTGACGCTGCTTGCACTTCCTTCCGGGCCGGTTGCTCCTGTCGAAGCTGACGTCGAGGTAGTTGATGGCGCATCGACACGTGTACGAGTCTGGAGTGTCCTCGCAGATGCCACCATCACGAGAGCAGTCGTGCAGGCCAAGGGCACACTCGTTTTGCACTGAAAACGGTTTGTTTATTTTATTGATCTCTCTTATTGCAAATGAGAAGAACATGGTAAACTAGCATACTCACGTTGCTTGCACAGTCTTCCGGGGCGCCTCGCCCTATCGGGAGAGATGTCGAGGAACCCACTCCGGCAGCGGCAGTCGTATCCCTCGTCCATGTCTATGCACTGCGCCCTGTCAGGGGAGTCGCAGTCGTTCAGAGTCGGGTTGTCGCACTCCGGAATCACAGGGATGCACACGCGTCCTGCAACCAGTGTCTCTACCTTTTTTCTCGTTACCTCTCTTGCTACTTTCAAGTGTGACAGAACTCTGAAGTATGGTAGAGTATGCAAACATGTCACATGAATGCCGTACCTGGCCTCCTCATATCGGGTGACTTGTCCTTGTATCCGGCGGGACAGGCACAGCTGTAGTCGTCGTCCCCGATCTGCACACAGCGAGCGTTCCGATCACACTCGTTCCTACCCGGCTGGCAGCGGTCGTTGCGGTGCGCTGAAAGCCATCTCTCTCTCTCTCCCTCCCTCTCTCTCTCTCTCTCTCTCTCTCTCTCTCTCGCTCTCTTTCCCTCTCTGTATGTGTGATCTCGAATGATGACCATGTACTCACGCTGTTCGCATCTCCTTCCGGGTCTCCTCAGTCCGTCCATATCCTCGAATCCACTCTTGCACACACACGTGTAAGCATCCTGTGTGTCCACACAGATAGCGTTCATCGAACAGTCGTTCAGATTCGGATTGGCGCACTCGTTCACGAGAGCACGACACACGAGTCCGGGGAAGCTGCGAAGGAATCGATAAACCAATCGATTATCGCATTACTAGTCACCTGTTGGGATTGGGTGAGTAGTCGACGAATCCGGGTTTGCACCGACACACGTATCCACTCTCCGTATCCGAGCAGAATGCATTGGGAGAGCACCTGTTCGTTCCATCCGTGCACTCATTCTGCTCTGCCACACACAGACGACCGGGCCGGCGGACCACGTCAGGAGAACTGCAAGCGGCACATTACACGGCTCAGGTGTGGCTGCATCGCGTACCGGTCGATGAATCCGGCGGGGCAGGCGCACAGGTAGCTGTCGTCGGTGTCGATGCACCTGGCGGACGCGTCGCAGTCGTCCTCGTTCAGCTCGCACTCGTTGCGGAGGCACACCCCAGTGACGGCGTGTCGTCTCTCGCGGGGCGCGCACTGACACGTGTGCCACTGGCCTCGCGGCAGACACTTCTCCCGCTTGCGCACATCGCACGAGTGCGGGTCGGAGGGGTCGCAGCCTCCGGGCACTCCGCACCTGCCCGTGAACGGAGACCGCTCCATGCCCTCCAGACACACGCATCCGTACCCGCCGCTGCGGTCTCGCATGCATCTCTCGTTCGAGGGACACGGAGTGCCCCCGTTGTGACAGTCCGCGTCTTGCTGCGAAGAGATGTGCACCACCTCAACATGGACGGGTTGTTTACTTGTTTACAGGTATGTGTTACCTTGTCGGAGACGCAGAATCCGGTCCTGTAGTCTCTCTCGTATCCGGCCGGACAGGCACAGCGATGGTTGGAGAGGGGGGTCTGCTGGCACAACTCGGGGAAGGCACAGGAGGTGGACAGCTGCGGGTTGCACACGTCCCCTCCACACACCCTGGAAGAGAGGGGATGAGAGCAAGGAAGGGGGAGAGAGAGAGGGAGAGGGGGGAAGATACGCACCTGGTAGTGGGGTGTCGATGGAATCCCTCGGGACAGACGCACTGGCTCACTCCGTTCCTCTCCACGCACAGCTCGTTGAGTGACCTGTCGCACCCTGTCTGTGTCCTCGCATTGCAACTGCCCTCCCTCGTTGGCTCGCGCTGCACCGACGGACACGCAGCCTGCAGTCACGTCATGTACACATGGTTTTTGTTTTCACGTTCATGTACACCCACCTTCTGGATCATGGACCTCAACCTCGTGTCGAGATCCTTGAACTTGTCCACGTAGAACCAGCGGTGAGGGGATCCGGCAATCGACTCCAGCTCCGAGGCCAGAACGTGGTCAGTCACACCTGCAATAAACATGAATAAACAAGCACACAAACAAACAAGCATACCGA
This sequence comes from Rhabditoides inermis, assembly GCA_963966185.1. NCBI lineage: Eukaryota > Metazoa > Nematoda > Chromadorea > Rhabditida > Rhabditidae > Rhabditoides > Rhabditoides inermis. The sequence goes on along the minus strand of CAWZYM010000047.1, from coordinate 198,130 downwards.
TGGCGAATGTGTTGACGGAGAGGGCCCTGGCGGCCTTGGCGGGCATGGTGACGTTGTCCTGCGACCTCCCGTCGGTGAGTACGATGGCGACTCGGACGACGTCCTGCCCCGTCGGACGCGCGCCTCGACGCTCAGAGAAGCCCTCCTGCACCATGTGCTGGATGGCCGCGCCAGTGCTGCAAAGAGGAGGCGGTGATGGCAGTGGGGTAGTCGAGTTGGACACACTACGCATTCATATATCTCATTGAATGTAAGGGAAGAGAAAGAAAGTAGAAAGAGGGAGATAACGTAGAGAGAGAGAGAGAGAAAGAGAGAGAGAGAGAAAGAGAGAGAGAGAGAGAGAGAGAGAGAGAGAGAGATGTCTCACCGGGTGAGTCCGGTGAGGTACTGTGTGTCCATGATGGCGCGAAGAACAGAAGTCTTGTCATGGTACTGGTTCAAGTCGAACTCGTGCCTGCAGTGACGTCAGTTACAGTAGACAGCATAGCTACATATCTATAATCTACAGTACCTGATCTGGTCCGAGTACTGTATGAGTCCGACGCGCGTCTGCTGCGGTCCGATGTCAAAGAGCTCTGCGAACTCGCGAACGAAACGAAGCACCTGCAGGCTTCTTTGCACCTCTACTCT